>NW_011627104.1:1500141-1628147 GCF_000204515.1 Acromyrmex echinatior | reverse complement strand
TCCTGCTCTTGTTTGGCCTTTCGAATTGTTTTCAGATCGATGCGGGCCTGTTTTGCGCCCTCACTCAAAGATCGTTCCGCTTTCTGTATGCGTTTCTCATCCAAGTCCATGCATAGTTCGTGACTTTTTGGGCCAATTTTCATGCCCATGACCTGGATTATATGTAAAATTGATATTAATCCGTCATTAAAAACACACGAAGCGATGTTCGTAGCAATGTCGATGATTATTTTGCCGGAATTCATAGTTTTCGGAGCCATCGCCCACACTGTCGAGTTGAAGCTCTCATTGCTGTTTTGAGTGAAACTCCCGATGCAGCGAGTGAGAAGATCATCCGTAGTGAGTTGTTCGTAAACTGGCTTAATTGCTTCATAAACTATAATATATCAGACATTAGTGATTAGTGATTGTGCGTATAGGTAGCCAAAGTGTTAGAAGATTTCGCTCTTTGCCACGAGCACCATGAATTTTCTCCAGTCGGGCAATCGTCGTGTTGGGGATGGTTATCCGTAGATATTTTGTGAAGTAATGTGGCCCATATAGCTGTCTTCATTTTTTCAACTGATTCGCAATTTCTACGAATAGCTAACCCGAAATATATTGACAGTTCGTCGATCAGTTTGCCTGTCAATTTTCCTTTTCCTCCCAAGCCTTTTGTGCGTTTCTTCAAATTACGGAGGTGGGTGCCCATGCGTTTTTGTACGTGATCTACGCATTCCTTTTTTAGTTATCGTCACGTTTTCGTACGGTTTAGCATCTGTGACACCTTTGAAGGTTTTCAAGTCTCCATCACCTACATAACTTACATACTGCACATCATGCAATGCTTCAGAGCGCTGGAACATTTCAATGACTGCATTTGCGGCACTCCATCTTTTGGTATGTTATTCTTAAGACCCTAAAGCATCTTATAAGCGAAAAAAAATTTTTTCGATTTTTTCAAACTTTTACTGTGGTTTCCCCCCTTAAAGGAATACATAGAAATATATGTTTAATAGATTACATCAGTTAGTTCAATCAATTTGATATTCAATGAAAGTGAATGAGTTCTTTGGCGAAAATCAAAACAGATAAATCCAACAAAATCAATTAAAATATTTGTAATAAGATTGGAAACAAAACCGTTTATATTAAACATTACTTTGAATACAAAGCGCCACTACGATCTGAGTGTTGAGATGTTGAACTAATGTATATATTCATATAAATGAATTAATTTCAGAAATAATAATTGCGTGCCGATATGGTTGTCGGACTTTCAACGCAATGAATCTGAATTATTAATAATCCCCCCAAATTTTCCATAAAATATTTGTGTTGAATATTTAAATAAGTCATAAATATAATTAATATATAATATATATTAATATATATATTAATATAATTAATATATATGCATTGAATATTATATATATAAAACACAATTAAATAAGTACAAATGTATCGAAATCAATCGTGTAATACTGTAATACGATCGATAAAATGAATTTCTTGAAGCACAAGAACAAATACTAATTACTTAGGTAGAGGTTGTACAATTGTCGATATATAGCTAATCATAAATAAAATCCTTGAAAAAACTATTTCACGCTCGTGGAAGCTAAAGGAAAATTGTACATCGTTCCACTGTAAGGTAAATGCTTACCAATATGTACATTCCATTGAACAAGGTTTTCTCGCTGACTATGCCTTATTTATGTGTTTTTATGTTTGCGATGCTGATATTTCTCATAGCACGCATAAATTAAATAAAATATACCGAAAATAAATATCAAAATAATCATAAATCTTTTTTTCCTTTTACTTTCAATCTCTTCAGACCTTATATATTAATGTACAAACCAAATTTTTGAAAATATTATATTGAAATTATTTAATCTTATTGATATCATCTGAGATTAAATGTACATTGTAATGTATATGTTAAAAAATAGTCAAAATTTTGAAAAAATTAATTGTTTAGTGTAAATTACTTATTAAAATGCCCTTGAATTGAATTTAAAAACTTTCTTTTTTAATATGGTTCCAATAAAATCAGGTCTGAAGAGATTAAAGAATTCGACACTGAAAAATAAATCTCATAATTTTCGTCAGAAAAGAAGAAGCGTAAAATCATCATAGAAACATTTTTTATCGCAAATAATATATGGCATTGAGATTGAAAATAAAATTAATTTATTTCAAATTATAAAATTATAAAATTATAAAATTAATTGTATTTCAAAGAACAACAAATCGTAACACTAGACAATGGCGTGTCATTAGAATTTAATAATACGTACAGACGCAATTACCACGTCATAATATATCGTATACTTAATTATTATTCAAACAAGTCTTCACGCGATTTCATATTTTATTCACAGATCTAATAACGTATATGTAGTAAAAAAATTACTAAATTAGAACAATATAAAACAACAAGAAAAATAACATTATATTCATAATGTTATTTTTCCTAGACAATAAAATCTATTTTATATATTAATCGAGCCACTTACAGCAGCAAATTAATATTTTCTGAATCGTGTCAATTTCTTCAGTTACATATAAGCAATAATATTTAGATAATGATAAATTAAATGATAACAAAAATTCAATTCGCTGAGAAATGAACAAATCTCACAATTCTTGTCAAAAAGGAAGGAGCGCAGGAAAAAATTTCCTTTTTTTAGTACGAATAGTGCGTCATGAGGAATAATGCTGGAATTTCGATCACGGATGACATCCTATTCGAGATATAGCGTGTTACGTGTCACTTATCGTGCGATAATTAATCTTACCACACTATTGTACGTTGCGTCATGTTATATAATATAAATTGCGCGCGATGTACATACAACAGTGATGAGGTTTTGTTGTGAAAGCTGTATTTACCTTATTTCGGAATAATATCATTTAAAGCCGAAAACAAAAAGCGTAATTTGTGATTAATAGACATAATAATATGATTCAATCACGTTTTTATTAATACGTTTTAATATACGTTTCTTGCAACAAGAGAGCAAAAAAGTATAAAAAAGAAACGAAAAAGAAGAGGCAGAGAAAGAGAGCAGGAAAAAATTCAAATTTTTGTAGCTTAATTCAACAGCTACATTTTGCTCGAAAATGGCTTTTACTGAAATATCTAAAAATTTAGATTATATCCACTCCATACCAATCTGAAAATAATTTTGTTGGACCAGTATAATTATGTAGGAAATTCAAGCATTATTAATGCTGCAAAAATTTTGATACTTTAGCAAATCCAGTGTGAATATTTTGCATACATAATTAATTCCAATAAAATTATTTGTAGATAACATATAGCTATATTTTTAAATACTTTGGCAATGGTTTTTTCTTTTTCGTTTAAAAATTGACAACAATTAAAAGAAGGTCATATTTATCATCGTCACATAAAAGAAAGATAAAGAAGCAAATATGCGAATAATTAGGGAATACTTTAAGGAGCGTTTAAAAACATATTTGTTTCGCGCTAAGGCGCGTAAAAAGCTAAGGAGCATTATCAATTTTCCAGTTTTCCGATCACGGGCAGATCGCCGGATGGTGATCGTAATAATCATACGGAATCCCCCGCTGACGCATTTGCGGCGTCGAATTGCCGACTTGTTGTGTATAAGCGATCCATCCGCCTTGCTAATCGCACAGCGAAATGAACACATGCAGAAAAGAGCAACGACGCGGCTCGCATCGAGAAACATTGACTCAAGGCTTCAATACATAAGGATGGTTTAACGACTATAAATACGTTCATTAAATGCTCCCACGAGTCTGTCACGAACGAGTGGAACGTGAATCGAACTTAAATCGCGCGCTCGTGATTCATAAAAGACGAGGTGCGGTAAGAAGAAAGGAAGGAAGGAAGGAAGTAAAGAAGAAAAAAAGGAAGGAAGATATATTTTGTATGGTTCTTGAACAATGCCGAGTGATTGAGTGATCAATAGAAAATAATCAAACGTTCAGTCGTGCATTAGTCAGTCACTCTGCTTGAAACTATTTCAATATTTCTATTCAATTTACGATCTCACGAGCATTGAAATTCAATTTTGTAGAATTTTTTTATTGACTATACCAATAACGAAGACACGTAGATCAATACAATTGCAACGGGTTCGTATCTCGATTTAAAGACAAATAATATTTTCTCGGTATCTATATCATCAAAAATTGAACACACCGATATTGCATTAACTCTTGATGTCCGATTTCATCAAAAACGACGATTTCACAAAGAAGATAATGTCTTCATAGAAAGACTTATGCACTTTTTTTCCTATGATATGACATAATATAAAAAAAATTAGTTTTATAAATAGTTATATTATTTCATTATATTTATATATATATATATATAATGATACAACTTATCTAACATTAACTGTTTAACTAATATTTCTTTGTATCAATATGATATATTATAACAATATAATAATAAAATCATATTACAATAATTTTATATACATCTATCTACTCTTAATTATATATTATTATTCTCATAAAACTATTTAAATTGTTAATTTTGTTATTATTGTCATTACTGTCATTAGATGTTGATGAAACTGGATTAACATCAAGGGATTAATATTAATCGATAGTATTGAGAAAAAAATCTCATTATACTTACTAATTATTGCACGTTGATTGCGTCTCAATTGATCGACGTTCGTCCAAAACTCGTAACACACACTACAATTGTGACACTCCGATGAAAGCGAAAGTGATCTTCTTCCCTTCTTCTTTTTTCTTTCTTTCTCTCTTCTATCTCGATCGATCGTCGCTCTTGACCGTTCTCTCAACTTTCGTTTTACCGGAAGGGATCAGCACGATGATGATGATAATCGGCGATAATTCTGCGCGAAAAATCGCAGATCTGCGCTACTTCGGCCTTCTCTGCGCGGGCGTTAGATGTCCTTTTCGACGAGATTTCAAGAGAAAATGATAAAAAAAAATGGAAAAAAAGGGAAGAAAAGAAAGGAAAAGAAGAACGTTATCGACCGTGTCGATATCAAAACGACGGATGCACCACCGTCGTGCCAACTCGCGAACTGGTGGACGTAACGCCGATGCATAGCTTTTAACCGATTCGCCATATTGGTCCCTTCTCCTGCCTCTCTTTCGCTCCATCTTTGTCTTTCTCTCTCTCTCTCTCTCTCTCTCTCTCTCCTTCTTTTTCCCTCCTTCCCGCTCGCGTCCTCCAGATCTCGTCGTGCACGTCGAGATTATGGTTCACCTGCATACGACTCCTGACGTTGCCGCGGCGTTCGCCACATGACGTCAGCGCGACGACCAGACGATGATACCTAAAAGGCGGAGTCGGACTAAGAAGTGCGAACGAACGCAAACGAATGCATTCAATTCAACGTGCTGTGAGCACGAACGAGCCTAAATTCGCGTCAAGACAAACACGTTCCATTTCTTGCAGTTGCTACAAATTCTTCACTTTAAAATTCCATAAATTTGCTTTGACTTCTGGATAAAATTTCAAGATTTTTTCCTGTTTTTAATAATATTTTGATTTTTTTTGTATTTTCCTGATATGCAAACCGTCGAATAAGATAATTTAACTTAGCAATGTAACTTAATGTGTTGACATTGCTTGCATTTAATTGTTAAGTTGACAGTATTCCAAAACTGCGTAGGTATAATACGAATATTAAACTTTTTTAAAGCCAAGAATTTTAATTTTTCATATAATTTTGCAAAATTATCTAACTTTTCTCTGATTTCCCTGATCGTTGTCTCTGACATTTCCTTAATTAGTTTTGGGATAATGTCTTTGTCTTACAATTAGTACGCCAAAGAGAAAAAAACTTTCTTTCTACATACATTCACGTTCATTTGTGATTATTCTACACTCAGTCCGGATGTTCAATCTTAACGCGACGAACCACGATACCGCGGACGTCCGGAAAGATTATGTCAGACACTTCGCGTCATGCAAATAATCAGTACGCAATTTTAACACAGCTTCTCGTCATCTCGTCATAGAGATTCTGTGTGTGTGTGTGTGTGTGTGTGTGTGTGTATGTGTGAGAACTTCCGCAATCATTGAAAGGGCTCAAGCGCTGATTTCGAATGACCTAGGGCAATTGTTGCGCGTTCTGATGAATGTAGTGAAGCCGTGGATGGAAACTATGGCGTCCGGAAGGCCATATGTTTTCGGGACGGTGCAGCGGCTCATACGAGTCATTTGATTCAAAATTGACTCTCAGACGTCGATATGTTTTGTTCCAAGGAATTCTGGCCTCCCAACAGCCCAGATTTAAATCCCTTGGACTATTACGTATGGAGCGTAGTTAAAAAGGTCACAACCTAATCTCGGCATCCCAATATGACGTCATTAAGGATCACTATTGAAGCAGCATTCGTTGGCATAGACAGCATTACATTACAGCGTGCGTACGAACGCTTAAGATCGAGAATAGAGGCCATCATTCAAACTAATGGGATATATCGAATAATTGTGCTCTACAGGTATCTCCCATGTAAAAGAATTTTTTGTAATATTTAAGTTTTCATTAAAAAATTTTGTTTAAAGAAATTATTCGATTTGTCCGGATTTCCCTGTATATATTTCCAAGTCCACTTTTGCTATATCTAAATTCTAATATATTCTTAAAAGCAGTGTTTCTAATTTTGTGTTACTGCGCCCATTATATCTATACATATATATATATATATATATATATTAATATAATTGCACGTCGAATAATTATATTTATCGTACAAAGACTAAAAAGGAAAATGTTGCCACGATGCGTTAAACAGTTCAAAATTATGCGAATTTAACATGGAATCGCTTACGATCGGCTTGTTAGCTTTACGTATTCTAACCAACACACAGAATATCATCATATATTAAAAAGCAAATAAATATCAGAAAGGCGGAAACATGTATTAGCCGCTCTTTTACATCAATCAGAATTAGTCAAGTAATGTACGTGGATAGTTTAACAAGTCAGTGACTTTTTCAAACAAAACTATGTTGAAAAATATCGATTTTTAGTTAAAAAAAAAAGTAAAAAAAAATCATTGACGCATCAAACTGTCCACATACTATTAATTAAGTACAGTTACAAATTGGCTTTGAAAATTTTTTTCTATAGATGTGATTTCATTTTTGCCTCAATTTGACTCAACTTTCATACATCACTATTTTTTGGTAAAAAATTATAAATATCAAAAGCAACTGTTCAATAGAGAAACATTTATCAGAAATCTTTTCATACAAATTTCGTGAGATATTCGCCGCTTTTGTCTGAGTTGCGAACGATAATTATTAATCATCGATCTACATAGAAAGATCTAAAATATATTTATAAAAAATAATATTCAGAGAAAGAAAGTTATAGAGATGAGTCATGATCATTTTTAAAAATCTCATTCAAGATTTTCAAACAGGTGTTTTATTTATGCTATGTAGTATCTATTTTTTAGAATCATTGTTTAAACGTTTAAAAAATAGAATATCATTTGTTATAATTGAAAAACAATTATTTACTTGTACTGAAATCTAACTAATAATATGTCATTTTATTGTCTAAATGTCTAAATGATGGTATATATTGTAATTACAATATGAACAGGAAGAATAAAATTTACGTATTAAATACATTAATACACAGAAAAAAACAATTTTGCTTAAATATTTAAGCAAGATCTGAAAATATTTTTGGTTGGACTATCAAAATATTGATGTAAAACTAATTTACTTAAACTAATTGACAGAATGTCTAAACTTTTTGCAGCATCATGATAAAACTTCCTATACATAATTATTTTGATGAATCAAGTTACTTTCATGTATATTTAAACTTTTTATATACTTCAGCAAATTCTTTCCATGTATATAATGACTTAACAATCTGAATAAATAAAAAGATGCTTAAAAAAGAATTCAAAGATATAAATTGAATTAATAATTCTATCAACTCTAGAAAATCAATATTGAATATCAATGCATTTCACCGTACTTACATATATAAATATTTAAATATGTAAGAACGGTCATAAAGTATAAGTAGTTTATTTCTGATGTCGCGCGGAGATGCTATTTTGAGTTTGGATTTTCCTGAAAAAAATCGGATATTCTGCCGAAGACCAAACGAAGTTCAACGATACAGAATGAAATTCCAATAAGATCGGCTTATAAGATTGATACAATTTACTATCTTCTGATTCACTGGATTTTTTCCGATCTAGCATAATCATGTAATATTGCAACTCATAAAAAATTACACATTATATAATATTAATTTCACATGCTGCATTTTCGGGATTTCATTGAATTTTACACACAAAATATAAACTGAGGGAGTTCAAGTCGGTTAAGGGGCTAGGCATGTTTGCCGAGCGAATGAATATGATTGGTTCTTATCTGTGGATCCAACCAATCGTATCTAATTGCTTGGCGAGTAGACCTAGCCGGTTTGTCGACTTGAACTTGTCCTTTGTTTTTTTGGCGTGCCGAGTTATACAAATTCTGATTGGATATACTAATCATACAATAAATGTAAAATTTTATTTCTTTTTATAATTTCGCATGAAACTGTTTTTTTTTTCGTTTATACGTTGTAAAAATATTACTTAAATTTGAAACTACAAGTTATTTTTGCATAAAAATAGTACTTTCACATATATTTTACCATTAATATGTACATTGAAAAAAATGATTTTGTTATAAACGCAAAGGGATTGCAAATTTAATTATCAAATTTGTTTGCTGTTTGTAACAAATAAATATGCATATTCGACAAATATTTTGTATTTACTACAAATAGTTCCTGTAATGAGTACAAAAAATATTTGTTACATCTACAAATGATTTGCGATCTCTATTTGCAAATAGAATTTGGCATTGTGGCAAAGAATTAGCGTTCAATATAATAGCAAATTTTTTCTTTCCGTATATTTTCACTTTAAAAAATTTAGAAAAAAAGTTAGTTATAATTAAGTATTTTTTAAAAAGTCGTAAAAAAGTAATTTCCATGTAAAAACATTGACTTTTTTCAGTACAAATACCTTGACCAAGTGGAAAGATTACGATCTCGCAATCGCGAGAAGAGGTCTGCGATACGAATTATATGGAAATTGATCGTATTATATATGTAATTTCGACGTAGTATTTATAACTCGACGTAGTATGGAAATTTCGACGATTAACCAAAAGCAAAAAAAATTTGCTGCAAAAAAGAAGCAAACTTAAGTTAATAAGAAGACAAGTACTAGAATCTTTTCACTTTTATATTTTTCATTTATATGAATACTTTATGCTGTTCTGCAAGATGCAAACATATAATGCTACAGTTTCTTTTTTGAGGGATTTCCCATAAATACACGATTGCTTTCAGCTCTGATAACAACTACTATATATAACAACGACATTATAAAAATCAAGTTAGCTTATGGTCTGTCTTACAGACAGATGTGTCAGTTACACTGTACTCCGATCTTATATTTAAAACCGTATTATGGAAAAAAATAAAAGAAAAAAATATATATATATAAAACTGATTTAGAAAATTACAAAACAATATAATATTATCAATAATATTATTGCCACTATTATTTGAACTATGCACTTTTTAAAAGAAAATAAGAATTTTATTTTCACATTTGTAGAATTCATTTTTAGCTGATATTGTACAAAAATAAGCCACAAATATATAAATTATAAATAGCCACAAATATATAAATGAGCTGAACACTATACGCGATATACGGATATACGCGTGTAATGAATTTATTCAGTCAATACATAACATACAATAAACGTTTCGATTCTACTCGGATTCTTCTCAATATTGTAAAACAATTATTAAAATACAATTAAAAAATTATTAGTCATACACTTAAAAATTGAAATTAAAAAACCAAATTATGCGACACGTAACTGTATCTTGTGTGATGTAAAAACGTAAAAAAATTATGACATCCAAGCGTCCAATATTTTCATTATAATTACCAAGTTAACTATGACAAATTATTTATATAAATCGAATTAAACAGACATATATAATAAATAATTACTGATAAAATATTAAATTTACATGATAAACGCAAAGACAAATCGCTCAAAGAAAATGCCAATTCTATTTCTCATGTGACTGATGCAATCAAAAACTAAATAATATATAATACATTGACAAAGATAAAGAGAAAAAAGAAGCATCAAGTCTTTGTAAATAAATTAAAATATACAGTGTCGAGAGATTCTGTCATTTTTAATGTTTTTATGTTAAGCCAGTTATTTAGTTCTTTATAAAAATTTCAGACAACCTTTTATGTAAAAATTCTTCTTCATCTAAAATATTTATGATTCCAGTTGTTCTGCGTCCACGTTCTTTCAACGCATTGGAATATTACATTGGTAGTATTTAGCGCAACACTTCGCTTTCTTAATTTTAATTTTGTAAGCAGTTTTTGCTATCTGAAAAAAATAATAACGTCGGAATAACGACGACCGAACAGCCGTGCAATTATATTCAGGAAGCGATCAATGTTGCATGACTTTTTACGTAACGCATAAACAATGGATGCGCTAATCGATTGACGTCTATCGCTAGGCCATCATTAAATAGAACATTACTGAGCGGGATTGTCATGGTATGACTAATTTTGTAAAATTATTTGCATGTAAAAGAGGAACATTCGCGAAAAGGACACATAAATCTCTATGTTATTGTTCGAAATCTCTATATTATTGTTTAATGCTTCATATATACAAGTATAACTAAACCTTCATATATACAAATAAAACAAGTTTTTTACGACTACATTGCAACATCATTTTTCTATACGCAATCGTCCACTAAAAAATTGCGAAATAAATAATTTCTATTGTGAGAAAAAATAGTCGATCTATCTGTCGAATTATAAATTGTAATTAGGAAGCGATTATTTAAGTATAAATAAAACAACAAATCACGATAACATCAAAATGATAATCAAATCATGACTAATCGAAAATTGTCTATTGATATTCATTTAAAAATTATTTTGATGATTTTATTTTGCTTGACAAAGGTTAATTCATCATATGAATCTATTGTTTCCATATTACAATAATTTACAACCTATTATTAGTTCATAACTTGAATTATAATTGTTTCACGAAGAAGATTATCAAAAACGCGCACTTTCTCCTCTATTATTTCGTAACTACAATTGTTTCAGTTCACGAAGATTCGTGATACACGAAGATCTAATAAATAATTAAAGTATAATAAAATAATAATAAAATAATAAGAATATTATTAAAAAAAGATAAATCTAAACGAAAATCATTTCATTATCAATCTGTTCTTTTATCGAATTATAAATTATACATGTAAACAGGAAGTAATCATTTAAATAAGTAAATCCAATGAGACAATAGATCACATCAAAAGTAGACAATAAATTAAATCATAAACGCGACTTTGAATATTCATTTGAGAAATAATATTCATTTTAAAGACCTTAGTTTGTTTGAGTTAAGACCATCGTCAGATTCTATTTTTATATTATAATAATTTATAATTATTGTTAGCTCATAACTTGAGTTATTAAAATTGTTTTACGTTATCGAAAACGTGTGCTTCCTCCTCCATTACTTCATAACTATAATTAATGTTATTATATAATAATTCACGAAGATATATGATACATGAAGATCTAATTAATCATTAAGTTATAATTAAGTTATAATAAAATAATAATAAAATAATAACAATGTAATTAAAAAAAACCAACCTAAACAAAAATCATTTCAATACCATTTTGTCTCTTTAATATATAGCATTTTATACAAGAATAATAGATACTAATTTTATAAGATAATGATAATATCGTAAAAAAAAATGATATAGGTACTTAATCAAATACAGAAAAAAATTAAATTCTATAAATGATCACACTATTCTTTAGAATTCTAGGATATCATAATTCTATAATGATTGCACAAGCGGCAAATATCCATGATTATTAATGTATAAGAAATCCACGAAATTGCGAAAATTACCCGTTTAATAAAATAATATGCTTGTAATAAAATTATTATAGTCCATCAATGTAGATCAATTTTTATTATCTTCGTACATAGCGAAAATTGATAATTTTAACCATTTAGAAATTTCCTTAAATTTCCAGATTGTCTGAGTGGTTTGATTGAATTAAAAACATTTTTTTTTAATACATACGTAAGCAAATTTTTAATCCATATAAATATGTAACAAACACAAAAATGTCACAAACACAAGTCAAAAGACATATTCCAAAGTACATGTGTTCGTATTTCAAAATACAAGAGAGTGTCAGAGAAATAAATTTTATCTGTATAATTAAAGATGACAAGGTGATTCTACTTCAAAGATCAAGAACATTTTATACAATATTAAATAATACTAAAATAATATTTAATCACAGAACTCAGTATGAATTATTTACATTTAATATGCAAAAGATATTTTTTTCACTTACAGAATCAAATCTTCAAACTTCAAAACTTACAGAATCTTATAACACAAATCAGTGTATGCGAACGCAAATGTTTATTTTAATAAAAAAAGATTTAAATAAGAACTAAAAACTACATTAAAATATTTCAAGGACCTATAAAATAATATAGTCTAACAAAACACTGTGGAAGTCTATTTAGTCGCTAAAAATATTTCCATATATTAAAAAATAAATATTGTATTTTGTACAAATACATATTTAATTTATAAATTTTGATAAATTTTGATAAATTTTAAAATTATAATTATTTAATTTATACATATTTTCAATCTAATTACTAACTTGCGCATCCTCTGCATCCTTTTCATGAAAACTAGCGGACAGAAATCAATACGACATTTAATTATACGACATTAATCATTTTATAATATACTTCATAAAGTATCATTAAATAAATCAATGTATCACTATTAATAAAATAGTTGTAAAAAGTTCAATTAAGAGTATAATCGGTAAAACGTTATGATGAAAAAACTTCGTCCAAATAGAAACAAGTGCGTCCTTGGCCGCCTCGGTTCATAATGATTTCTCTGTTCTACCCTACATGACTCTAGCATCTTATTTCCTCAACATTCTATCACAAATGTATATCGGTTCTCCTCTCTTTCAATCAACTGTCCTAGCTTTATTTTATTCTCAAGGTATAAGAGTCTCCTTTGCTCGGAGCTAACATATGCCAGCGTGGACTTCTAGATGTTACGAAAGTGCAAAATCTCTTTAATGAACGGCACATGGTCAAAGAAAAGAATGAAGGTCTATAAAAAAAAGGCAAATAAGGGTCAACGATCCTAAACGGGCCGCAAAACATAGGATGTAGATCAACATAGTGCGTCGTTTCGCACACGTTTACTAGGCCTTGGCCTAGTAATATCGAAGTGTTGTACGAACGATTGGCGAAGGCTCAAAGAATAGCGCGATTACATCCGTTGCACAATTTCGCGAATGTGTACATTCTATATCTGTTGAGATAGTCAATGTCAATTTTTGCCAAGCAATTTATCGAAAGCGAATTGTAATATTTGTAATAGGCAAAGGTCGACGATCAGTATCCAAGTACGTCTTGCTGCTATGCGAGCCATTTTCGTGCGACGTGTGTCATAATCATTCGTCACGGTATTATTAACATCCATATATGGAAAGAATGATCTTGCTAAATTACCTAAAAATGTAGCTGCTCTCTAAAATTTTTAGAGAGTGAATTTCATATTAAAGAGAGAAATTTCATTTTTAAAGACTGAAAATTGAGCTGCTTATTTTCAATACTGACTCAATTTTTATTTTTTAGAGTAAGAGTCTACTTCAAAAAATTTAGAGAATATAGATTTAAAAATAATTATGTTAGATCATCAAAATAATTACGTAGGAATCTCAAGCATAATAAACAATGCTACAAAAAGTTTTGATATCCTAGTAACTTAATTGTTCTATATAATTATTTTGTTATCATTTTGCTATAATTTTTATAATTTTATAGCTATTTTGATGATCCAACAAAATTATTTTCAGATTTCTATCTAGCTACATTTTTAGATACTTCTGCAAAATCATCCTTTCCAATAGTATTTCTCTGTATTTACTATTTTCTTTATAATTTTCTGAAGAAATTGTCTTGCTCCGCATTAAGCAGATAAATATCCAACAGAATATATTAATACATATAATATAATACAATACAAATGATTTTTCCCGAAATAGAAATTAAATTTTTGAACTGTACGCGTATGATCAAATTTAGCATTCCGGGAAAAATGACTTATCGAAAAAATGAATTCTACATCAGTTACTACATACATTTGACTATCTAATAATATTTGAATAATAGCGAGAAATTGAGAAACTGATAACTAATATGAAAAAAATGCATTTTTCTAATCTCAACTAGCCCTGGGACCGCGGGATAGGGCGACTAATGGTATGGGGTAGTTTGATTATAAGATTATTAAAATGAAGATTAATGTATTTTGCTACATCTTTGGCTACATATTAAAACTTTTATAAAAAGTATAAAAAATATAAAAGTATAAAATATATTTTATTATAAAATATATTTTAAACAAAAACATTCGCTTCACAGGGCAGAACAATGCTTCTTTTTGCTAAATTCGTTAGTTTTCATGCAAAAATACGTCGAATGAGCCTAGTTTTATCAAGATTAAATGATGAGAGAACTAAACTTATAACATTTATCACTGAAGTAACTCGCTTTAAAGGAATGAAATATTGAATAAATATCGTAAGATCGTCTAGTTTCTAACTACTATTAGTTGTTTCCAGTATTATTATCGCCATTATGCGCAACTATTACTAGGTGGAGTGAAAAGTAACCTCCTTGGGAATGAAAAAAATTTTTTTCTTATGCAGAATCTCGCCCAAAATATGGCGTGTTCGCTCAGTACTAATCTTTGTAGCATCTGCTAGCTCGCGCACCTTCACTTTCCGGTCAGCCAACACCATTTCATGTATTTTTTTGACATTTTCCTCGGTAACCGCATCGGAGGGCCTGCCGCTGCGGACTTCATCGGTAGTGGAGTTGCGGCCACCACGAAACTCTCGAAACCAATATTTGACGGTGTAATCTGACGGAGTATTAGCCACATAATATTTATCCAACTTTTCTTTTGTTTCCTTCGCCGTTTTGCCTCTCAAAAAATAATGTTTTATGAGAGAACGAAAATCGTTTTCGCAAACACGTCAACAACAATCAGCTCTCAAAACAAAACTAAGGGCAGTATCGCACTGCCACTTGGCATGTCTGCCTAAATATGAATGGACTACAAGGCACCATAAACTTTTTTGCAGTAGTGGCGCATTCTGGCGGTCAAGGAGGTTACTTTTCACCCCATCTAGTATATTGTATTTTTATACCATGATCTCTTCTATAGATAATGATATTGAAAAACATTTTTTTCTCGGGATATTATTCCAACAAAATATGGCATAATATTAAGCCATTTTAAATAAAAAACAAGCAAAAAGTTTTTAAAAAAAATAAAAACAATAAGAAGCTTTTTTTATTGATTTTTATTGATCATTTCTTTGAAATCATCTACGTAACACAACAATCATCGTAAAAATCGATGTAAAAAAAGCATCATTATATCTTAACTCTTTTTTCAAATTGCAACGAAAAGAAATTACAGAAAAAAAACGTTCCAATTATTTACAAATAACAATGGATCAACGAAGTTGTTTACACGCATATTAATCTTGAACGAAAAACCAGGAAGCACTTTATTGTGTAAAAGTTGTCGATTCTTATCATCGTGATTATTATAATCAACTTTAAATGATTGTGATAAAAATATTTCAGGTAAATTATCCAAGATCAATCGACAAGAACGTGAGTTATTCACGTTCCCGCTAATATCAATACAAGGTTTAGCACGATTACACTGTCTGATGAAAATGCGACAAAAAAATTTACAATGTGGTTATTTTATTTTTTATAAATAATCTTATCGTAAAGTGTGTTGTTGTACTTGTTTATTTTATGCGCTGTTTTTTATTTTCTTTCTTTATCACACTTCTTATCACACGGATTGCAAGGTAACGGCACGATTTTCACGTTCAATTTACTCAAACAATTTGAACTTTGATTTGGTTCACGTAATCAAACTTTCAATTCAAATCATCAAATGTTTCAAAATTGAGCAAAAAAATGATATCTTTATTTTTCAACATATCACTTTCATGCACGTATGTATAATTAACACAATTAAGATAGTTTTTATGCATGCTGCCAAAAATATCTGCATAAAAATTCGATGTCTAATAGCATTTAAGTTATATAATTTTATGTGGGTATAATTACATTTAAGTTACATAATTCTATTTATAAAATAAAATAAGATTTGGATTCATGATTAGTCATATTCTTCTTATTGTTTATAAAAATCTTATTAATTTGAAATCTCATTCTGCTATTTAATTAATAGTTATCCATGTACATATAGATAGCAAATACAAAATGTACAATAATGTGATCTCTAAAAAAACAGAAAATAAAAGGAAGAAATAAAACATTACATATTGCGAATTGCGACTTTCAAACCAATCGATGTAAAATTTACGAATGAAACTATATCGTTATCAATCTTCAAAATGTATAACTTCCGCTTTGCGGAAATTTTTTTTAAAAATTATGTTTTTTTTTTTAAGAATATTTTTAAGAATATGCAGGTTATTGCAAATCTCTCATACATATTTAACGAAAACAGGTGACGCAATCTCAAGAATAAGAACTTTGAAAAATCAAACTTTACTCTTTAAATTAGTCATTGAAGTAAACGATGACGTTATTTCATCGCATTTGGAATATTATTTTAAGAATATCCTTTCACACATTAAATCACTTCACAGAGCCGAAGAATTATGTTGCGGAATTTCGCAATTCGCAATCAACACAAAGATCAAACTGCAGTTCGTGTATAAGGAATTTGCTATAAAAATTAAAATTTAAAATTCAGGAATGATTTATTGTTAGAACTATGGATATATTCGATTAATAATCGATTATTTTAAACAATTAAGCTATTTTTAGTCTTGAGGATCAACAGAAGTAATGGATACTAAGATTACCTGTACCTCGATTGCATTATAATCGAGAAACATATTCGATTTACAATCTATTTAATATAATTTTTTTTTATAAATAATCGATTATGTTCATCACTTTAAAATAGAACAGTATCGGCAGCGAATTAACGAATCGTCAAAATCGCAAGCTGCATTGGCGTCTGTATTTCATTACTTTTGTTTATTATTTGCGAGACATATGTAACCCGATCAATAGATGTATAGCTATCGAAGCAATATCGAGTATCGAGCGCAAGGAAATCTATTCATGAACAGTGTTGTGTTCAATATTGCGAAGGCGATGTCGATTAGCTCGCGGCAAGGGCGATTCAACGAGAAGGAAGACAACGCTGCTGCGCTTACACGGGCATGTATTGTACGTACATTATACGTTCATTGCGCAGGAAGAGCGCGTTGCATCCTTCATAATTTCTGGCTTCAAGGATTCCCCGCTCTTTCCGAGTTTTCGTAAGTATTTCACGTACACGAATCAAGTCGAACCGCGCGTTCACGACGTGATCCGCGTGCAAAGACCGCCGCGATTCCGTGAGCGTTCGAGCGTGAAGAATTACGCTCGCCAAACGAAATCGTAAAATGAGTTTGGAAGAGAAAAAAGGACTTGTTATCACAAAACAGGATAGGCATTATGTAAAAGAGCGAGGAATAGAAAATAAAGCAGGAATAAAGACAATACACTGGAAAAAAATACTAAATTATAATAAATACTTGTTTAAATAGGTTTAAATAAATGTTTACTAACTGTAAACATATATTTATTTAATTAAAAAAAACAAAGAACATAAAAAACCACAGCACAGGTTGTCGGTTGTGATGATTAAAACTTTATTCAATAATGAATTATTCAAGCGTTAATCAATATCTACATCAATAAATAAGCGATTAAACGTTTCGACAATCTGGCCATCTTCAGTAATTAAACATCCTTTCAAAACGCAAAAATTTTTTTACATTCAGTCGAAATAAGTACATCGGTCGTATGTTAAAATAGATTAAAAGTGTTCTTATTAGTGTGACGATGATCGTGCGGCAATATTACAACACCAGCTTATGACAGGATAAAGTAGAACAAGAACTTCCAGATTCTAATCAGAACAAATTTTATAATTACGTTAATCTCTTATACTCGAAAAATAAAGAGCAAATGCGTTACCTGTTTTACAGTCAAAAAACGAAGCGGTAGATCTCAGACATTACTTTCGCACAATTAAATTTTATTTGTTATATATTTATTTGTTATAAAATCATTAATTTGATTTAACTATCATTTTTTTCATTCAATAGATATTTATTGTAAGTAAATGTTTATCTGATATTAGATTCTTATTCAAAGAAGTATCTATTAAGATTTAAATCCGAAGCGCCACTACGGTCTAAGTATTAAGATGTTGAATTAATATATACATTTTTCAACGTATCGATATGGTTGTCGATACGTAATTATCATTTCTGAAATTAATTCATTCGTTATTTAACATAAACAGTCATGTTCCTATCTCATTATTAAGATTTAGTTTCTTCGAAAAGTTTTTTTTTCCAGTTTATAGTCTTTATAGCTTTAATTTGACATAAATTGACTTTTAATTTGACATAAATTTATTAATTCCCTCATAATTCCAAACAATTTCCTGCGCACATGCTTGCTTTTGGATGCCAAGTTAAGTCACATGCTTTTTTACTAGATTGTTTGTGTTTTAATTTATTAGAAATTCTGTATTCTGTGTGATTCCAGTAATTTACTAAAACGCAACAACAGAAAGACAAGTACCGTGTGCCTGTAGTCTTTAATGTTATCGAAATTTCACTACATCGTGAATTTCTACTGAAGTAAGTGAGTTAATTTAGTGTAGTATCAATTGATTTCAGATGATGGTTAATTGTAATTACCATTACAAATAAGCATTTGCTTTTTCGCTAAAAATTCACTAAAAAATGATCTTAAATGAAATCAAAACGTCTAAAGAATTTCTGATACGTTAATCTTTATACATATACAGAGTGAGAGCAAAAAGTATTCGTACAAAGAAATTTGTTATAAAAAAAGTCTTATTTATAGAAAACATTAATTAGCAATTTTATACAATAAATACATTCTGTTCTAACATAAACAAATGAGCTTCACATATATTCTTTTAAAAGCTAAATTTCTCAGTACGAATACTATTTGAGCATTCAAATAATACAATTTTTAATTTTCGCTCATTTTTCAGACGATATATTTTGTATAATTATCTAGTATACATATCTTTTTGGTATATATTATTTTAAGGAACATACAGTCTATTTTATTCTTTATGAATAAATTGTTAATTATCCAACAAGAAATCGTCAATTAAACGTTGAATCAATGTCAAATTAATATTGAAATCATCGATTCAACATCAATTCGACTTATTTCTCGCTAGATAATATTTACTTTTTAAAAATAAAATTTTTTTTTAATATTTTCTTTGTACGAATATTTTTTGCATTCACTGTATGTATACTACTTATATTAAAATTATATTAATTTTTCCACAATAACTGTTACTCTCTTATTTGCTACTCTTACTTCTACATTTTTTATTATCAAGAGTTCTGTACTCTCAATTTATTTAACGACAAATAGTTGATTTTTACGATGATTTCACGATGATTCCACAGGTGGGTCTTACTGTTAGTGAAAGATTATTCGCAAATTATCGTAATAATGAGAAAATAATATATTTATCAGTTGATGTTAAATCTTTACATAATCGTGATTTGGAAAATTTCGATAATTCGCGTAAAGAGAGATTAGCGCGAAATATTATACTGTCTCGGGAAAAAATTTTAATATATAATTTTATATATATATAATTATATAAAATTATATAAAATTATATATAATTTTATGTATAATTATATATAAAATATTTTTTTTCAGGATATTATTCTGATACGTTGCCGCAGCGTGTGCACAATAAAAATTCTTCTTGTTTCACGGGCAGCAAAATATAATAGCAAACTTCAAGTGCTTTTTCCAGGAAAAATTGCAAAATATAATAGTAAACTTCAAGTGCTTTTTCCAAGAAAAACGGCGAAATAGTCGTTACGTCGTTGCGACAACATTATGACGCCAATATGCGTTACTTCATCTATCAACGATCGTATAACGTTGGCGAGTATTCGTCGTATATAAACGCATCGTTCATGAGCCGTACGCTTTAAAGACGTTTGTATCAAAGTAAACAATCAGTGCGTCACACGTGTGCCGTTTCGTCATCAGGGTTTTGGTTCTCATTTACTATGCGCGATAAATCAATGAGAATCAATTCACAATTTTCTCGCTATTAATCTATCAGCAACGATAAATGTGTCAATATGTATATTTGTTAACGCACTTAAATGTTTTCGATGCAGATTCTGTTTGAAACTGATGAAAGAGCAACCCAATGAAAGATTTTCCATGTAAGAACATATGAAATATAAATATATATAATTATATATATAAGTATAATTACACATGTCTCTCTCTCTCTTATCTTTTGGGAAATTATACTGCTCGGTATAAGAAAAATAATAATATAATAAAGAAACATTTTCTTAAAACTAATTAAATAAGAGAAAAATTCTATATTGAGAAAAAAAATAATCAATTTTAATAAATATTTAGTTCAATACTGTCAACTAAACATTTACTTATCATAAATAAAATTTGTTCATTAAAAAGAATGATTGTTAATTAAATTAATGTTTCTTATATCAAATAAATATGTCTTTATATTTAATAAATATTTAGTTGGTATTCAACTCAAATATTTATTAAAATTGACTATATTTTTTCTCAGTGTATTTATCGATCAAAGCAGATCTTAATGCTTATACATTTGTGTAAATTTATGTACACATCTGATTCTGCAAACAGCGGGCCGAAATTTTTTTCGGTCTTTAAACATCTGAGATATCTTTTTGCATTAAATTATTCACAGATGTGATTTGAGATGTTTATTAATATATAAAGATACTAATTAGCAAAATTTATAAATTACTTGTCAATTTGTTACATTACATTAAGGGAGATCGAGGATAAAACTAACAAGGGGACACACAATAGTAATATCGTTAATATTTCTAAACTGTAATAGATATATGTATGCGGCTGCATGATAAAATTCTGTAGACAGATCATTGAATCGTTCATTATGCTGATTTTCGTGAAACGTGCACGAGTGCAGGAGCAAAAATGATTTTTTTCATGCATCAAATAAGTTTTACTGTGTGCACAAAATCTAAAATATTTTTTTTTCTTCATAACGAAGTTATTAGGTGTTGGAATTAATTCGTAGCGTTTTACAAGTGATGGGAAGTACTTTCATTAATGTATTTTTTAATGCTCATGTGAAATAAATAACATTCTTTCATTAAAAAACGCTACGAATTAATTCCAACACCTAATATAATGTATTATCTTAATATGTTTTAATAATTAGCATTGATGATTTGCACATTTAAGTTGATTTTTATCTAGGTTTTTATTTAAAAAATTTACTATAAGACATAAAATACATTACACAGGATAATAGTAACATCGATGCCTGGGAACGTTACAATTGTAATTGTTCCCTGGCAAATCATCAATGCTAATTATGTGGTTTCATTTCTGTAGACGATTAAAGCGAACAACCTTTGTATTTTTTGCAAAATGGAAAAAAATGAGTTTCATGCAGTAATCAAACATCTACATATGAAAGGTAGATTAACGCCGAAAGAAAATTCCCAAGACGAAGGACCAATCAAAACAATGGACAATAATTTTTCGCAATAACCGATATGTATCGAGAATAACGCATTATTTCAGCGCGCGTTTATAAACAATAAGATAGGAACAAGACCGTTTATATTAAATAACATTACAATCCGAAGCGCCACTACGGTCTAAGTATTAAGATGTTGAACTAATATATATATTATTCAAACGAATAAATTAACTTCAGAAATAATAATTACGTGTCGATATGGTTGTCGACATTAACGCAATTAATCTGAAATGTAATAATCCCCCCAAAATCCCGGTTATTGCGAAAAATTATTGCTAAGGTCTCGGTAGTCTAAAGGCTCAGGACGCTCGCACGGAATGCAAGAGATCCGGGTTCGACTCCCGGCCGAGGCAATAATTTTTCGCAATAAGTTTATTACAGTTTTTTAAGATTAATTTGGGGAATTTTTGGGGGGATTATTACATTTCAGATTAATTGCGTTAATGTCGACAACCATATCGACACGTAATTATTATTTCTGAAGTTAATTTATTCGTTTGAATAATATATATATTAGTTCAACATCTTAATACTTAGACCGTAGTGGCGCTTCGGATTGTAATGTTATTTAATATAAACGGTCTTGTTCCTATCTTATTGGTTATTTAACTCACATTTAGTTTATTATTAATTTAGTTTATTATTAAGTACGTCAATATAAAGGTTGCTTATTAAGAGTAAGTCCACAACCTTGCTTTAAGAGGCCGTAAGCCGTAAGCCTGTAAGTTCTAAGTGACGATATATCTGCCACAAAACTTATGCTTTTGGGCCGTAAAAATTGAGTTTTGCTCAATTCGTTTAATCTAACGATTAAAGCCTAAAGACTGCGCAAAAACAGTTTAAAGACAGAAATTATTGTCACTTAGGACCTTAACAGAAAGCTGACTTATAATCTTAAGACAATGTCTTATGACTTAAATCTTATGTCTTTAATAACGCACAAGAACTATCTTATGACTTATGTCTTAAAAGCGTATAAATACGAGATGCTTTTAAAATATAAGTCATAAATTTTTGTGCGTTACTAAAGATATAAAGCGTCGTCTACAATGAACAGCAATAGAGACTGTAGACACGTCGAGGGTAAGCTGGTTTTTGATCAAAATCGAATCGATATTAATTCAACGTCGAATCGGCGATATTAATTCAACATCGATTTGATGTTGATCAATCAACCATTTCTGGCTGAGCCGGAAAACCAGCTTACTCTTGACATCTCTATTGTTCTTTATTGTAGGCGACACTTTACTGAAGACATAATACTTAAGTCATAAGACACTATCTTAAGATTATAAGTCAGTCTTTCTGTTACGGCCTTTAATTTCTTTCGACTTACGACTTAAGGCTTCTTAAAGCAACTGTGGAGCATAACTACAGAAATGGCTTAATTTATAGTGAATTCAATTGAACCCATTCAGTGCGCACTGGTGCACATTAAAGCCGTCGCACACAAAATAATATAAATAATATAATTTATACATAAACATAAAAATCGATTAAATCCTGAAACACTCATTTTATTTTACCTATTAGGTAAAATATGTATTATAATATGAAATATTTGCATTCCTTGGAAAATTTTTCTCATAATTTTTATACGAATTGAAA
This sequence comes from Acromyrmex echinatior, assembly GCF_000204515.1. The sequence goes on along the minus strand of NW_011627104.1, from coordinate 1,604,667 downwards.
TATTTTTCAGAAATATTCAGAAAATTTGAAAAATTATATAGAAATTTTGAAAAATTATATGAAAAATTCTGAGAAAAATTTTCACTAAGATTTCACTTTTATATTACTCAAATTAAATCAGTATACAACGGCTTTAATATGCACCAGTACAAACTAGTGCTTCTAATCGAATTCGATTTTTGAAGAAATTTTAATATGAAATTTTGAATAACAAAATGTTATTTACACAAGAGATTGAGTTGCCCTTGCTCCTTTGATATCTAACAGTGTAGCGCTCGAATTACGCTACGAGACTTATCTCTGAATTTATCTCGAAGCAGAAAAGCATCTGCGGAACGCAGCTATGTGACAAGAAAAAAATTATCGCACGCGGAACTCTGAACGCGCGCCGCCTCTCGGCAGACAGCCCGCGAGCAGAAACGCGATCCGGCGGGAACCGATGCGAACGACCACGTCCGCATAGCGCGATTCTCGTTGGCAACGGTATAAATATAGCTTCCCCGAATATCGGGAAATGAGTAAATACAAGCCAAAGTAGTCAGACGAGCCGTTCCTTCGCTCGCCGTCCGGCGGCGCAATCAGCTGACGCAGCCGTCACGCCGCCACGTTTTCTCACCTGTTGCGCCGGTTGCGTGCCGTTCCCTCTGTCTCTCTCCCTCCCCCTTCCACTTTCCTTCTCACTCTTTCTCTCCCTTTCGTCTTCCCGTTGTGTGATCGATCGACTTTACTTCGCGCCGATTTTCCTCGATGCAGCGCGATGCTACGAATTACCGGCACACTCTCGTTCGCGAGCACTCGCGGACCGGTATGTGTGGATGCGTGACTTGATCGTTTCACATGAGATAAATGCGAATCGGATCTGGGTTAAAAATACACACTAAGGCGCGGCACGAGACCAGCTGCGAACCGCTCCCGCCGCCACCCTGCCCTGCTCAAAGCAGCTCGGGCGGCTGCCTCGGGAATCTGACGCGGCTTTTCGCGCGCGCGTTCCTCCCTTCGTCGCGCAGGGGCGGAGCTAAAAACCGATACGAAGTAGATGACCCTGGCTACATTTCATTTGCTGCTCACAGTACTCTTGGAATTATTTTATCCTTGTTATTCATCTAATATTAAATGAGGATAAATGATGCTCATTAGCGCTGTGAACGCCAAAGGAGCGTTCATATTATAGAATCTGGCCATAATGAGTTCGTCAAAATGAAAGTGAGATAGGATAGTATAATATATACTGTAATACTTTCTCTTTTTATGCAAGTAAATTCGTTTTAATCTTAACAGGCAAATATTTCGGAAATATGCAATTTTACTGAAAAACTTTCCAAGTTACCCAAGCAGAACTACAAGTCACGATAACGTCAAAATGATGTTAAAATGAATCGAAAAATGACTTTTAATGATCATCTTGGAATCATTTTGACATCATGATGACTTATTGTTCTGCTTGGGTGCATTCCAAAATGTTCTCTCTGAGGAAAATTTTACTTATAGGCATAATACACGTAACGTGTATCAGATAACATTTTCCTCGGAGAAGACTAGATTTTAGATTATTTTAGAATATAACTCAAATAAAAGTATAGTAATATACATCACCATTGTATCTCCTTCTGTATCGTACAACTTTTATTTGGAATGTCTTTTGTATTATTTCTTGACATTAAAATTTCATTATTTTCGAAGTATTTTCATGTTAAAATTAAAATGAATTATTTTGTATGTATTATTTCAGTTTATAACTTGTAGACTATATTATTTTATTCCACTTACTGAAGTTAACGAAAAATGATAGACTAATCAAAAGTTTGTCATTTTGTGGCCAGACTTTATCTATTATTACAGGCAATTATAAGATCTCTAATATGTGAAGGGCAGCTATTGCGATGTCGCAAATGCCGCAGAAATACAAGTATTCAAATTTAAATTATTGGCTACGTTTAGCAGTGGAAGCAGCTTTGCATAAATTTGTAATTGTTATAAAATTCTTTAATATAATTGGTCTTGTTCTCCTTGGATCTAAATATATAAATCAATCTTATTAATATAGTCATTGGATTATAATTAAATTTTGAATTTCTCATAGAAAATTAACTTATCATATATTCACCGGTCGCATTGAAATATAATCGGTGAAAATATGACAAATTAATATTCTATAAAAAGCATTCAAATTCTAATTAAAATTCAATAATTTAAATTTCAATCCTCTTTATATTTCCGTGCCTTTTTCATTATCTGTTCGCGATCTGTGGCATGACATCTGTCTTTGACATTTCGAAGATAAAAGAAATAAGAATGGAGCATCATTGTTTTTGAATCGAGATATTTAAATCTTGATATATATTGATCTAGTATAATATAATATTAATCTAATATTATACTTGATATATATTAATCAAATATAGCATTGATTGTAACATGAAAACATATACATACCTGATAACGATGCTCGTGCATAAGTTGTACTTTCGGCGGATAATTGACGTGAGATCTCCGAGGAAGGTTCCGATCCGATTCTGAGCAAAAAAAGAAGCGCCAGACTTGCGAGATTAACGTAGAATTGCGTGCGGATGAATTCCACCGCGAGCGAATTCGATGTGCGACACAAGAGTAATTTTTTCACGCGCGAAATTCGCTTTCAAGCAACGATCGCGCGAGAAACATAAGGCAACTTGAATATGTGTAAGGCATTTTGTGACTGATCGCGATACTCGCGATTATGTGATTTATCGAATAGCGATTCTCGAGGGATCAAAATGACAATCGATACCCGCCGGACCAATCACCAAAATGCGAGTACGCACGCGCAACGGAAGGCAAATCACATGGTGAAATCGGCAAAATCGATTTTTGTACTGGGTATCCGCAGTATATATTTGGAATTAATATTATCAGGTAGAAAAAAGAGGATATAAATAAAAAGATTTTTCATAAGTTCAAAACTGGAAAACACTTCACGTTGAAATTAGATTGATGTTGTTTCCATCGGTTACTGGATTTGCGTCTTCAATCTCTCTTTGAGGTTATATGAGATTAGATTTTGTCTTAAGGACAAAAGTCTGGTTTTTATTCTTCTATTAGACTGTTTTATGATTTTGGCCATTACATCGAATTAGTGTGTATTCAGTATATTAGTGCGCATTAAAGACTGCTTTATATAAATCTTTAAATGCAATGGCATAATTCATAATATACTCAATGTTAACAATGAAATAATACATATATATTGTACTTTATCAAATAACGCGGCATCATTATGGGGTTAATGGTTTAAATTATTTTTATGTTTTTAATTTTGTTAATTTTATATATAGCAACTTTTGGTATGCATCAATCTAGTGCAAGTGATTGAATTCGATATTATAGAACTTTCTTTCTCGCTTTAATTAATAAATATCAAATATATATCTTATATTTTACTTTAAATTTCAAAAGTGTATACTGTTCTTATTAATTCAACTAAAAAAACAACTAATAATAAAAATATTTTTGTGAGATTTTTTAAATATTTTTTTAACCTTAGTGAAAAATGATACATGCAGTTTGAAGATTTGGCATCTACTTTGACCCTTATTGATGTTTTTTTTTAATAGATTTAATCAAAGATGAAGCGATCAGCAGAGAGTTTGGACACTGATGATCTGAAAGTAGAAAGTAATGTTGATGCAGGAAATAATAAAAAAAGGAAGAAAGTGACATTTGAAAAATCTCTGGATAATAAATTTATAGGTAATGAAAAAGAAAACTGTGGTGCAGAAATAGTCATGTGTAAAAATAAAAAATATTTTTCAGATAAAAATGTAAAACTGTCTTTAACAAAGAAGAACTCAAAAGGAAAGAATACAAAAGTAGCAAAAGTGGGGAAGAATAATGCAATTGAGAAGATAAAGTTACTCAAATTGAAGAGGGAAAGAAAACAGGTTGGACAAAAATCTGAAGACCAGAAGAACTTAAAAAAAGAAAAATTAGAGAAAAATAATACAACCATCAAGAAAACCGATTGGCTTCAACTGAAGAAGGAGAAAAAGGAACTTAGAGAGAAACGGAAAGCTAAGAGATTAAATAATGATGCAGTATATGACAAAATCATTCAGGCTAAGCAGATCAATGAAAAGTTACGTAGATCTGATTGTAAGTCTGTCGATCGTGTAACGTTAACTCAGACGTTGCACAATATGTTGAAAAACCATTACAGCAAAGTGATATTTACACACGATATGTCCAGAGTAATTCAATGTATGATCAAAAATTGCAAGGCACATGTTCTGCAAGCTATATCTCAAGAGATAAAACCATTTATCATGGAGATGTTGCAGTCTAAATATGCAAAAAATTGCGTAAAAGCTATTTTAAAGCATGGCTCACAAGAAATCAGACGTGAGATTATTTCTGGATTTTACGGCCATATTGTCAAATTAATGAGTCACAGTGTATCAGCTCCTTTTGTAGAACTCACGTACTCTACTTGGTGTACAAGTCTTGAGAAGACATATTTTAAACAAGAATTTTTTGGGGACATGTATAAACTGGAAAAAGACAAAGAAGTTAAATCATTGTCGGACGTATTCAAAACTGCGATAGATATGAAACTGGCTACACTATCTGCCGTAAAAACAAATCTAATTAGAATTTTAAACAAAGGTTTTGTTAATTCTATTCTGCTGCAAACAATTCTATGGGAATTTCTCTGCGTATGTTCGGTGGAAGATAGGAACGAATTAATAGTTATGCTGCGATCTTACATTATAACTCTATCCCAAACGAAAATGGGCGCGAGAGTTGCTATGCAATGTATATGGCATAGTACTAGCAAAGATAGGAAAATTATTATGAAAGCCCTCAAGGGAAACGTAAAGGCGATTTGTATGTCCAAATACGGTCACGTGACGTTATTGGCGCTCTTTGACTCCGTAGACGATACTGTTCTTATGCAAAAGATAATATTGTCCGAATTACAAGAGGATCTAATTAACATTGCACTGAATGAGTATGGGAAACATGTCATATTATATCTCGTGGCCAGAAGAAAACCTCTTTATTTTTCGCCAGCTGTAGTAGAATATTTATGCCAAGGTGATAATAATTCCGCTAGTAAGAAGTCAGCCGATATTAGGGAAAAGGAACTCCTCGAAGCAATCTGCGGCCCGCTTTTTGATGCTATAATCGCGAATACATCAACATGGTTATGCAACAGTAGCATAGCTATGACTACCTTGGCGATATTGAAAGTAGGATCGGGAGAGAAATTGAATTTTGCATTTGAATCGATTGCTAAATTTATTAGCAGTACAGATTCAAAAATCAAGGATAATGATACCGAATACGATGTGATTGAACATCCTGGATTACACGCAATGTTGAAGAAACTTATTCAGTATGACAAAGAATTGCTGAAAAAGAACGAATCTACATTTGGAGAAATATTAATGTCACACCTAACGCCAAAAGTGCTAGAAAAGTGGATAGAATTTAATAGAGCTTGTTTCTTATTAATTCTTCTCATAGAAAATGAAATTGCTATAAATACAATATTAGTTAAATTAAAACCTTTAACAGAAAATCTCCAGAAAAAACGCAGCGTTGGAGCATCGATATTGTTAAAAAAATTGACAGAAAATAAATGTAAGTAAAGTATGATATTTGAAAGTAATGTATATTATTCATAATCCTTTTTTAATGTAAATTGTTCCGTTTTTACCAGAAATAATTGTAATAGGCTTTGAGATTACAAATTATATACTTTCAATATATTTACAAATTATATACTTTCTAGATTTTAAATAAAGTTTAATTCGATAAAAACGAATCAATCTACAGAAATCGTCCAACATTCCTGTTAATTACAATTGATTATATTCCTCTGCTTTAAATAATTGTTTTTTTTTATTTTTTTTATATAATTTACATGTAATATGCAATTTGTTTACAATTATTTATTTTACGCATTAAAAAATATATTCACTAAATATTGTTTAAAATATATAATTTAATAACACAAAATATAAAAAAGATGAGCAAATAAGATGTTTAAATTAAATTATTAAAGCATTTCACAATTTAATCAAATAATGCACAAAATGTTTCGGCTCACAGAGTCTTCATCAGTTCATAATTCTTTTATATGTTTAATTATAAACTAATGGAGAATATGTTATGAAAAAATAAGGAATGATCCTACAAAATGGACAACTGCACAACAAGAAAAGAAAATATTTAAATATTTAAATGAAAAAGTAAAAGGAATCAGGAAATGTATTACAGAGATGATACCTCAGCAACAGAGAATGACTCGAAGACGGTAGAGAACTAATTTCAGCTTCATATTACAAAAGGAAAAAAGAAAGAGTAAAATGCCTAAAAAGAAAATTAGTAACAACAAACACTAAAAAAGAAGAAAGCATGTCATGTACAAGTAATGAAATGCCTGTACATCATAAGCTATCAATTAATAAAATAAAAAGTCCAAAAATTAATAAAACAAGATTAACGCCATTTGAGGCACGAAAGTAAACTATAAAGCAACGAAAAAAAAAAACAGTAATACAGAAATGAAGGGAAAGGATGCTAAAAAAATTGAGAGGAAAATGGATAAGTATAACAAGAGAGACTACATTTTCAGATACCTCAAGAATTATTCTTTCCATGGATGTAAGGAAATAAGATGAAACTGATATATCCAGTTTTTTTATATCGTGTCGATCCTGGATGGTCCTATTTAAGGAAAAAAAATCATATTTGTTATGAAATATATATTCTGTAGATTTTTAGTACTGACATTTTTAGTACTGATTTTTTTCCCTATTTAAGGGAAAAAAATTATATTTGTTATAAAATATATATTTTGTAGATTTTTAGTACTGACAGTGTATATCAGAACACGACTTCGCATTTTGTATAATAATTACAAATAAAAGATTCTTTTCAGTATAATAGCATCGACAAAGTGATTAGATTATCACCTCTTACTTCTTCGAGATTTATTTGTTAGGATATAATAAGGACGTAATAAAAAATTTTACAAACAAGTTGTTTTAAATTATACTTTATTAAGGGATATAATACTATAATTAGGCACATCTACATTTAACATATTAAATAAATACGCAACCATAGTTATCAATCTTTTGTTATAGTTCGAGATCGCCAATAGTATGCAATATACATCGATGTGTGCGAAGGATAAATTCGAGCTGGGATACCATGTACATACTTAACATATGTACGTGCTGGTTAAATTTTAAGCATTTCTTTAATATCAGTTACTCTGGTCCGTATTTCTGGTTGGTTATCCTTCGTTAGATCGGGTAAGAGTTCTTTCAAAAGCCGTGTCATTTTATCAAGTTGTTCATCATTATGTGACTCACGCATTTTTCTTGCTAACGAAAGAACTATATTTAATGCTTCTTTTCTAATTTTGGTAAACTTCGAAATATCTGCGAAGAAATAAGATACTTAAAATAGTACTATCTTATAATAATCCCAAATGCTCAAGTTAATAGAGTAACATATGTTAAATAGAATTAATGCACTTAATTATATCGCATAATTTATAATGTATATACTTACTTATACAATATGATAATATTTTATTGAGACTATCACCTATGTGATCTAATAGTTTTTTATCTTTTAATGACATTTCCGTTTTATTTATTTTTAATAAGACAAGTCTATCCACAAAGAGATTTAACGCTGTCAAAATAGTAACTTGAACAGACCTTGTACTATTTGGCAGTACTTTCTGACAGTGAGTCACGAATTCTATGCAGTATTTATCTGCAATCACGAATCGACTTATAAAAAAAAAAAATATTCAGAATATTATAAAAATGTATATTTTTCACTGATTAAAATTTATATAAATTCTGTAACCTTGAGTCTCTTTGGTGGAAGGCCATGCTTTCCCAAGTACTTCGTAAATTGTTTCTTGCAACTTTATGTTATTTTCTTTTTTCTTCCTGTTTTCTTCCGCAGTGTCCTCCTCGTCATCGTTATTTTTATCAGATACCTAAATGCAAAGTATATAAATATTATATTCATATTTGCAACTATTCCTTCATAATATTACTTCAACACATCTTACCTTGATCAGTATTTCTTGTACAATTTCATATGTTTCCGTAAACCTATCAATATCGAGTTCATGCAAGACCATAGCAAATGCTTGTAACGCGTGTCGACGATACTCAGCGTTCTCTTTCTTACTTTCCCTATGTAATGTTGCCACAACTATATCTAATAATGCAGTATCTGCGTTTAAGGCTTCTCTGTAATAAAATCCAAACTATTAAACTTAACAAGTATTAATTAAATCTTTTTAGCATAAAGTTTCAAATTAGTATCTTACGTACTTGCTATTGCATGCTAACATAGCGAGAGCGTTCAATAGACGTTCTTTTCCATTCCACGTTCTACCATGTAAACCATTGATCAATATCTTTAATAAGGTATTCCTGTCATCTGTACCAATATTATGACCTGACTTTAAGGCAATGGTATGAACTGCATTTGCCGCTTGCATTTTTGTAGTCCATGATGCTGATTTCAAAGTTGTATGTAAAATATTGGTTATTGCTGGCAGGTTTTGCATAATTCCTGCTTCGGTCCCGGGAGTTATTTCGTTCCAAAAATCAGTCCATAATTCAACGGTGCTTTCGTTTCCTAATAACAGTATGTATAAAAATAAATAAACACAAGAATAAAATGTCAGGCATATTTGTGAAGAATAACATATTATAAATACTGGTATACACACCTGGTACCTTTTCTGCGTGCATAGCAAAGAAAGCAAGAGGAATAACTATTTTTTGATAATTCTTTAATTTCTCCTGATTGTAATTATTTATAGATTGCAAAGCTTGCCCAATCGCTAATCTTATTGCATCATCTGTAATTTACATTTTTTCATAAAATAATAGGACGCATATATAATAACAAAGCATATAATGCTACTGTTAAATGTACCTTCGCGTTCCAAATACCATGTATTCAAGGTATTAAATAATTTATCCAGACTAGAATCTTTAGCGGAACCTACTATATGTCCAATGCTAACCGCATTATTTTTTCTCACAGCAGTATTACGATCCAACAAACCATTGAGCAAAGCAGATAGTATCTTAGCTGAATGAAATAATGAATAGTATAATTAATTTTTATATCGCCAAAAAATATCAATTAATTACTAAATTGACACAAAAAATATTTTATGAATAATTTAGATATACATGTGCACAATTTAAATATATATGTAATCTTCTTTATTCCGTATAATAAGAATAATTTGTATTTTATTTATGTTCTGTTGAAATTGATATGATTACTAACCACTGTATGGCTGCAACTCTATTTTCAGATGCGTGCTAAGAAGAATCAAGAAATGCGAACAAGCAATTTTTGTTCCAAATCCTACGCTGAACTTGATTAAATCTATTACTTTTGGCATTAATTCCTTTAATACATCCGCATCGATATATTGGATACACTATACAGAAAAAAATATTAAAAACAATTAAGACTATACCTTATCGAATTTGCTTCCAAATTTATGAGAATATACCTTTGTTATCGTATCCGACGCATAATGACTTCTCGCAACATTTGCTCTAAGATTATCGATCGCTTCCTGAGTCTCCGTGGTTGCGCCGCACACATTACTCAAATATGAAAGCTTAGGATTCTCCGATTCACCAATCGTTTCCAATAACGACGGTATCAGATTGACGAGTGACGGTTTTAATAGAATGCCGGCTGTAGATACGAGTTGAGATACCGTTTGCAATGATATAGATCTTACCGCGTCCACGACATGAGCAATACCGATATCGAGTAACACGGGCAATATTGCTTGAATAACTTCTTTCCCCGCGTTACCGTGCGATGAATCACAATGACGTATGCAAACCTGGAATTAATGATATTAAATTTCCGAACTATATCATAAAGGCTAATCTATGATGCTATATCTATGCTATATATATATATTGGGTCATCTAAAAAGTATCCGCGGTTTTTTGTCACTAGATGGTGTTGATGGTCAACACATCTAATGACAAAAAACCGCGGATACTTTTTAGATGACCCAATATTTATATCTTTGCTTCATATTTCTTACTTTTTATCACTTTTTATCTTTTGCCTCCTATGTCTTCATTTTCTATCATCTAAAGTAAAATTTAACAAGTTTTGGAAGAGGAAAAACACATGAGAAAAAACACAATTCATCAATAAAATGATTACAAAGAGAGAAAAAGTAAGAAGTAAAAAGTAAGAAAGGGGAAGCAAAGAATACATTATTAGTTTTAAATTACAGAAATTCCATAGAAAATCCGTAGAAAATCTTGCTCACCTTACTAAGTATTTTAGTGGTGTTCGTCGCGGCTAATCGTGTGCCTTCGTGAATATCGTCCATTACGCGAAACAGTTTCTTCCAGAGTTCTGGGCCGCATTCGGCAAAGTCGAATTGAACATTACTCCTTAAAAGATCTGCGAGAGCATTACAACAACTGATACGTACTCTCCATTCATTATTCGTTAGATTATCAGTTACATCAGTCAATATTTCTTTATGATACTGTTCGATCTATAGTGATATATAAAAAACAAATTTTTACGCTTACATTACGTACATTATGTACATTAGATGTTGTTAAAAGATATCAAATAATATTACTAACGGCTTTCGAGGTAGAAGGGACGACGGCTCGCCAAATGCTGACCATACTCTGCTGGATCTTTGGCGTCGGATCGAACTGATATCTATACAATCGCGGAATAATATTGGGTAGATATTTATTCAGTTCGTCTCTCGCGATATTGGCGATTGCTGCAAAACCGAAAGCAGCTCCCTTTTTGGATGTCCATATTGCATTATGATTTGCCAGATGCATGAAATAATATACAAGTTCAGGCTTCTGCAATTCTGTCGCGAGAGAACAGATTTCTCGATAAGTAGACAAGTTGCCACTGAAAAATTACATTATTTCTTTAAGTATCTAATATCTTTTCGTTATCAATATAGCAAAATAGTGAATAATCAATTTTTAATTCGGTTTTTAATTCAAATATTTTTTTATCTTAAATTGTAAGCTAACACAAAATATTCTATATTTTAATCTTACCCAGATGGGCTCTTTCCTAGTTGACCTTCTTCAAATAATTTAGTATCGGCAGTAACTTGTTGCACTGTTCTACGACCTTGTGTAAACTGATCTAATATATTGGACACTAAAGCCTCGCGTTCTTCTTGTTTGCTATTAATATGTACCAAACTAAGACCTTTCGAAGCAATGTCTTGCACTATATCTGTTACAAGATAAAAGATCAAATCTCTTCCTCCGCTGAAAGATGATACAATTCATTGATACAATCAATAATTTATATTTCTTACCACTGTCATCTGAAAGAAAATCTATAAATGCATGATGAATCGTGGACAATCTTTCTTTAATGCATTCTCGTTGAACGTTGTATTTTAGAAGTGCGAATAGCCATACACATACTGCCTTTAAAGAAACATCTTGCTATTAATAAAACAGGAACTAATGTATCCCTTTTTTTAAATATACATATAAATACCTGTCGTGAGTTTGGATGAGGCACTTTGTATATATTAAATAATTCACTCAGCACATGTACTAATAATTCATCACTATCTTTACTGTATGGAATAACATGTTCGACAGGTAAAGTCGTCCAAGCATCTCTTGCTTCCGGAGAAGCTTGCGTTTGAACACAGCAAACCAAAGCTTCCCCCAGAATTAAATGAATTTCGATGTCTTTTGTCTGTTACATATCATATATTAGTATATATATATATAATAAAATATATATATATAAACACATTTATGCACCTCTTTGACAGTTGCTATGATTTTATTAGCGATGTCTATGGTATGCGGAAAACATTCGCCGACACATAGATATCCCAATGAAAGCGCAGCTTTTTCTTTCATCTAAGCAAAATAAAGCTGTAAGACTACAGGGTATCAAATACAAAATATTTAACCACATTCACAATATGTAATTAATTACAAACCTTGGTATTCAATTTGGCATTAGATAATACGGAAAAGAGCGTTTCTACTATCGCTTTCTTATTCAATTCATTATCGCCTTCTGCTGGTAAAGGTAGAGAGTATGCTTTACCTAAGATACCAACAGCTTGAATAGCTGCGTCCATCAATAATATCGCGTTGTCACGAAGATATGTACCTGAGTATAATAAACATAGTATATTAAAGTTTCAAGTATATTAAACCTGTAACGTAACATAATTTTCTATATATAAATACATACATATTGCTTTCACAATATCATTGTAAGTCGTCCAATTGCACAAATCCTCTTTATTTCCATTTCGTTGTTGTATTAAATTTCTTTCCATCATATAAGTCAATGCCATTAATGCACCATGCTGTGCTTCCAAATTTTTTCTATTCATAACGTTCATAATACTCGAAACATGTTTCTCAAATTCATTTCTCGGTAAGTATCCAGTAATAACGGCGTATATTTTCGCGGCTAGTTGTCGTACGTCGTGTTTAGCAGAAGTGAGCAAAGAACACAGCCACGGCAACTCCTTCTCATATGATTTTATTATATAATGTGGAACGGATCCAAATATTTCCAATAATGCATTCAAGGAAATTTGATCTATACCATGATAACAAAATACACTTAACTTAATACAATATATCATATAATTCTTTTGAGTTCAATCATAATTAGATATCGAGTGCAACATATTACATAATTGATTCTTATTTATGATTATTTTTTACCTGCAGAAGAATGACTTAAAAGTAAAATCATGTCGAGATAATTATTTAATATCTCTGGTTGATCTTTGTATAATTTTTCCAAGTAACGTCCAATCAGAGGCGTATGTTCGCATGGATGCTGTAGCGGCTCATTTCGCGCGGGAATATTAGCACTTCTGGCGAGGCAAATGCGAAAATAAGAAATAATCTGTAACAATATAAATTGTGATTGTAAATATATTTATGCAACATTCACAAATCTAGCTTCCACTTAGAACTTACTTCGGAAAATGTGACGGTACTATACGGGAGTACTTGCTTATCCGTGTTTCTGCCGCTACTCGCGGCGGGCATTCTCGATTGCATCTTCGAATAAACATAACTTACTAATTTCACAAACTCGGGCAACATTATCTTACTGCTAATTTGTTGATCGTCTTCGTTTTTATGCACAACGCCATAAAGCGCTTTCATGGCTTCTGTACTAATCTCGTGTTTATTGTCACCACATGCTAATAACAAGAGATACCGAGATGGAGCGTCATCGGGTGGAAATACGGTTGCGGCATAATGCATTGCCACAAATCTATATATATATACAAAATAATACACGTTACACACACGCTTATATATTAAAATTAATGTAATAAATAATCTATAATTTTTTATATACATGCCTTACGCTCGATTCTGGTGATTCAATATGTACCGACAATAGAGCATTCATCAGAGCTATATTGCTCTCATCCTCTTTATTTAACACAAACGCAGATGTTACGCAAATCAATGCGTCTCTTACCGTACGTCGCAGTTCACCGTCCGTCTTAAACAAAATGTTCAAATTTAATAATTATATATGTATATATGATTTCAATAATCATTACAGAATTTTTAAAACAATCGAACACTTACAGAAACAAGCGTGTCAAATAAGTTGTGTAACAAACTTAAATCTTTATTTATCAGAGATGGTATTCTTTGACCAAGTTGTCCAATAACTGTATATGCCATCGGTTTATGCATGTCATCGCCTTCGGAGATCAATTTTATCATGCCATTCAAGATTACTCCAGCGACGCGAGTTAATGGTACCAAACTGCAGCTTAAAAAATATTTTTAAATCGAATAGTTTATTGTATGTAACAAGATGTGTACTTTAAATAATGAGAGACAAGGTTATAATACATCACATATGTAAAGAGTTTGAAATAAAAAATTCGCGAAGTTAATTATACGTTGCTCGCATGAATAGAGGATATAATCAATATCTTCCTTTGCGAAATAACTCAAAAAAGTTGAAAATCTACTAATAAATATTCAGTAAACAGTAATGCTATACATAAAAAATTTAATAGCAACTGAATTATAAAACACTTACTGTTGGACAATATTTGATGTAAATTGCAGCGCCAATGATTTCAACTTTGCATTCGTATTTTTTCCATAGAGTGAATCGAAAATAACCTGAGGAAAAAAATGACAATTTTATTACATAACATCATATAATTCCATTTTTTGCTTTAACTTACTTGAATACACGGTGGTATAATGAATCCCGCTTTAGTCACTCGACAAAGATATTGCAAAAGCTTGAGACGAATTCGTGTGCTTGCAGGTAGCCGTTTCATTTCGGGTTTTACTTCCTTTTGCGTAGCTAATGCATCGGTACCCAAGAATAATGTGTAAAGCGGAGCTGCTAGTTGCATCGAAGACCAATCCAATGTGCTAAACGGATGAATACAGAAGAAATTACACAGCTCCGATCTATGCCAAACAAGTTCTGACGTTTTTCACACGCACCCAATCATTTTTTTCAATTCTAAATCCGCCATATTAGCGATGCTGAATCTGGTATCCGCAGCCGCTACGATTAAGTGTATCAGAATATCTGTATCCGGGAAAAATCCACCAGTGAGGAACTTAACGATGCCCAACTTTATTTGCTCGAGTTGCTCGGCTGTAGGCGGACTCTCGCCTATTACTCTTTTGAACGCGTAGTCGCTTAAGCCCGGCGGTACAGTGAACTGAGACCAATCAATAGTCTGACCTGAACCCTGTTGATTTTCCGTTTGTCCCACAGATCTGATGATATTTATACATTGCAGTCAGAAACTAAGTAAATATTTAAAAATAATGCTATTGTCTAGTGTATCTCACCCATATGGCAATAATAATATGTCGAGCATAAAATTTATGAGCTGTTTCGCCACGTAAGGTTTGTCTTGCAAACCTAAGAGAGAGGCTCGTTTATCAGGATCTGCTGGTATGTTGATATGTCCTAATGCTGGCATTATGATCAACATTAAGCTGAAACAAAGTTTCGTTTACGATAACATAATCCGACATTTTATAACGTGATATAAATATATAAATAATTTATAGTCTTTTTTGATATTAAAAATAAAATTCTGTTAATTCTCCGGAGCTGAAAAAATCTGTACAAACTGATGCTGATTCTATAAAACTTAATTAATTTATGATAATTAAAAGGCACTAATTAATTTCAACAAAATAATATAACTTATATAAAAACCATAAATGCACTAGGTATATTATAATAAAAATAATCAAAAATTATAAGATAAAAATATTAAATTAATCTTTTTGACAAAAAGATTTAATTGGATCCAATAGATCCACCATTAGCTCCGGAAAATTAAAATATAAGAGTAATTAAGAATTAAGAAATTTGTAAAAAGCAAACCTGTCTTGATGAGACAACGGTTTTCCCTCAATAGCATTTAGTACACTTGGAACTAATTCCGCTTGCTTGTTTAACTCCATTCGAGGATATCCTAACTTTATATATATTATCGTAAAATTCTGCAATTATACAAATATACATTATGACGTATCTTTTTCTGAATTCATAAATCATAAATTGATCTGCGCTGATAACATACAATCACAAACGAACTAGCTGATGGATCTTGATATTGTAGGAGTAAAGCTTCAACAGGCAACTGTACTTGGGGTCTGCTCTTTATTCTTTTGTTTATATGGATCAATAGTTCCATCACTTTCTTCCTAACGCCTTCCTGCCCACTAGACAACTTGAGCAGCACAGGAGGTAAAAATTTGCAGACTGACGCCTGTAACTGCTCATCTGTCTCAGCAGAACCCAGACGGAGGAACACTCGCTCGAGTAAAACTAAACGAAACACAAGAAAGATGTGGCGTACAATTAATATTTCACCAATCTTTCCTACATGTACAGAATTGATCGCAAGAGAAAGAAGAATTTCTAATGGTGTGTATTACATATAATGCAAAGTGAAATAGGAAATAATAGACATGTTCTTTTCTCAACCTCTTGCACAGAGAGAGTTTCTTTACTTTTTTCTCTTTTTACAGTGAAGAAAAAAGAGAAAAAATGAACTTTGCAAAAAGTTCAAGGCCCGGTGCCATCAATGTAAGATTAACTTTAATCTCAATTTAACTTACCATTTACTTTAAGATTCTTAGAATTAGAAAAAGATAAAGAACAAATTGAGAGTTTGATGGAACCAGGCTTAAGAAGAACAGATCTGATTCACAACGAAATTATTTTATCCTTATTGTTTATTAAAGTTAAACAAGAGATTT
Source organism: Acromyrmex echinatior (assembly GCF_000204515.1). The sequence continues at coordinate 1,588,324 of NW_011627104.1, read as the reverse complement.
GTCTTCTGGCTGAACTAATACATATTTTTGAAACTTAAAATGAGATTATAGAGATATATTTGATATTTGGCGAAAAAAGAGTTCTAATACAAGTTTAGTTTAGCAATAAAAAAAACCTAATGACTCGTGTAAATAATGCTTATGAGCATGAATCCACATATGAATTGATCATAGCCCTCATATATCGATCTTATTTCAGCGACGTGATCGAGCGTGAGATCATTTTGAAAAAATGCTGACATCATGTATTGTCAAGTCGGGATTGTCAAGGATGTCAATGGGATTTAAACGTCAGTATCGAGATTTGACAGTAGCGGACACGTGTTCGGGACGATGCAAGGGAGGAGTATCGAGGAAAGGATGGAAATTCATAGGTCCTTCCCGAGGTCGTCTCCGGTCGTTTCCCTAGCATGACAATCAGGTTTGTGTCGGACCCCGTAAGTTGGCCCCATTCTCTATTCCAGGACAAATGGCATGACCCACGACCCGGTCGATTACGTCGCGTATAAAGGAGATTATCTCTCTTTCTTTCTTTTTTTCTTCCTCTTTCTTTTTTTTTTTCTCTCGGGAGTACTTACTCAGCTCGTCCGTAGCCGCTGCCATTTTGAAAAAGTTTGTAAAGAGGAGAAAGCGAATCCGGACGGCGAGGAGTTGCCGTCCGTGGAGCCGCGTACGATTCGGTAGCGAAGCGATGGAAGCTCAACGTCGTGGATCGTTAGACCTGCGATTCTCCTTCCTCTTTTCCTTCTTGTACTTCTTTTTTTTTCTCGTCGACGTGACCGTAAACGTCGATCGTCGTGTACCACACGCGTGTAGCACACGACGCGCCGCGTGTATCGCACCCTTCTCGCGACTTCGACGTCGTTTTACTTGGGGGCGCTATAAATTTCGGACTGATTGTGAGGTTAGGAAAGGAGAGGCGAATGAGCGACACTTCGTTCGACTGTCGTTCACGGTATCCCTTTTGATTTCCTTTTTTTCGTACGACAGTCGCACTCGTCGAGTAACGCTAGAACTAACCGCGAATTTCTATTAGATGTTGGAGAATGTGCGTTGTGCAAAAAACTGACATTCTTGGCAATTTTTGGTAAATAAGCATGTCAGAAATGTGCGAGATGATTTTTATATTTTGGGGCATTTAACAGTCCGACGAGCTCTCGAGAGGAATAATAAATCCTCGTCGAAGCTGAAATCTTGCTTTTCGTCGCGAGCGCGATCGGAAATCGCTGAAAAAAAGATTCTGGCGATCACGGATTTGCTCGGAAAATGCTCGGTTGAGGTTAGAATGTCACTGTGACTTCAGACAAGGCTGTACTCGAACGAGCGATAAGCGGATGACATGCGCGATCACGTGGCACGATTATAATTTTTTTATAATTTTTCAAAATGCTCGAAAAGGATGGAAAAAATTTCGCGAGTTCAGGAAAACGACCTTTGTTAATTTAAACACAATATAATGGAAATTTCCCCGAGAACGATTATATCTCTTTCTTTTCCTTTTTTTCGATAACTGCATGCAACGGAGATCTGTCTTGCTGTGGTTTTAAGCTTGATTCTCGCTTTATTAATATACTTATCTTTCAATTATTATATTAATGTACTTACGTCTTAGAATGTAGTGTAGATTTTAATGTAGATAATTTCAGTTTAATTTACTTTTTTTTTCTATTTTTAAGAATTAGAAAAGAAGAGTAATTTATATAAACATGCAGAGATTGAAGTTAATCTCGATTTAACTTATTTTTATTTTAGTTCTAAAAATTAGAAAAAGATAAATTAAACAGAAATTAAAAATTAAATTAATAAAAATAGGGCTACGAGCTACAACATCTTCATGCTATATCATGCTATATTTTTAAGTAACAAGTAGAAAGTTTATTAGAACATTTTGACTCCAATTAGATTATTCTCAATATTAAACAATATTACAAATTTTTTAATTCAAATGTATTAACTATTTTGTTTGTTATTTAATATAGCATCAAGCTAATATAGCATCAAGATCTTGCTTAGCTCGTAGCTCTATTCTTATTAATTTAATTTTTAAACAGAGATTGTTAATTAAAGTTGATTACGTTAGTAGAAATGGACATTAATTTTCCTGAGCTGACGTGAGCTTATTAGATCCACTCAATTCTTTCAATTACAACTGCAAATTTGAATTATTGTTAAAATAAATAAATTTAATAATCCATTCTTTTTTATACAAGTTATATATGTCATTTTGGTTCCTTAAAATTAATTAATGCCTTTTAATCAGCAGTTAGTAAATGGATTTCACAAACTTAATATTAGTAAATATAGTATTATAGATTTTGTCAGCTCCGGAAGGTTAAATTCGTTTACATTTGTTATCATCATCGTATATTTTCAATTTCGAACACTTGAATGGCAAGGAAAAATGATTGCATCTTTTAAACCCCGAGAGAATCAATTTTAAACTTTTCCGCCGAGATGGATCTCTGAAGTTGTCCGCGAATCAAAATCGCATTATTTTTTTTTTGTATGTAAATCGACACAACGGATACGTAAACAAAAAAATCTCTCAGCAAGAAGAGAAGAGTTTTCCTCGCTATGTTTTTCAGAGAATGTTACGTGATGTTCAAATTTATGTGCTATCAATGCCGCTTCAAATTCGAACGCGATTTCGAGTGGAACGGTCCGAAGTTAGTCGCGAATGTCGGGCCAATGAGCGCGACGTGTTTGGTGATACAAATCTACTGACTGATTGTCGCCTCCCCTCCATTCTAATCGCGCTTGTTTATTGACCTTCAGACCTGTCTTTCGCGAGATAGAGGTCAACTTGCGCAAAGACTTCTTCTGCCTGATCGTTCGAATGCGAGCGCACGACATTTATATTTAACGTGTTCATCAGTGTTCATGCGATATCATTTTGCACTCCATCATCAACATAGGTAGGGAATCATCGAAGTGTGAAGGAAAGTCCTGAGACGTCGCTTTTGCCACGTGCGTGCGTGCACGTGTGTATTTGTACATCGGCAGGTGTTAACCAAGTTTTTAATCGTGTGCGACCGATTTGCGAAAATATTTTTGTCGAGTTGTTTCTTGGTGTGAATAATATTTGTGTACTTGCGCTGTTTGCGCCCGTTTTTTCTTTTTTTTGTGCATGGATGGATAATTATATTAAATGTTATTTGTTATCGTTATCATTACGTACGTATCATTATATTGTTATGCTGTATCGTTACGTGGCTGTTTTGCATTTGTATTTGTGATATCAACTGACTTATTTGACCCTTTATTCGTTCTTTATTAATTCTCCGAAGCTGATAATCGGTCTATATTTTTAACTCGCTCAATTATATCATTCCAAAGCTGATGGTGATCTATTAAACTCGGACCCTATATTCTTTTATTATATCTGCAAATTTGAAATTATCCAATCCTGCAAATTTACACGGAATTATTTAAACACTAAAGATTCAGCTTGACCGTTTAGGGCTTTTATTTCTGATTTGTTGTGCATTCACATCATAATCTTAAAAGATAACATATTTAATACTGCTTAGTATTAATTCTTTTTTATATATATTATTCTGGAGTTGACGGTGTCTACTAAACTTACTCAGTTATATTCCTTACGTTATGTTACAAATTTTAATTATTAAATATTATCAAATATATATAATTCAATCTTATATATATCACTCAAATCTATTGAATTTACTTGTTTATATTTTTTATGCTACATCTACAAATTTGAACTATTCTGGAGCCGATGGTGGGTCTATTTAGACCTACTTATTTATATTATTTTTGTTATATCTGCAATTTGTAGTTTATTATTGTTATTATTAATATTTATTCTTTTTATGCAAGTTATCTCATTTTTGTTCCTTCAATTTAATTAGTGCCTTTTTAATCATCAAATCTCATAAACCCAGCATCAATAACTGTTACAGATTTTGACATTAATTTTAAAGAATTAATGTAAACATAATTCTAAATTATATTCTAAATTATATTCTAAATCATAATTTTGTACATTATAATTATTAATCTTTATTCAGCTCCTTACATAAATCAATTTATGTTGTTTTCTTTATATATGAAAAAAATGCGTAGAACGTAGTGATATGTATTGCGTAATTGCGTTAATGCTTTTTACAAAGTATATTTGTATATACAAATTAAAGTGATAATTGTTAACGTAAAACGTCAATAAAGAGATTAATTTATTACTATAAATGTTTGTATTTTAGTATTATAATATAACATTTTATATATTAATGTGCATTATGAATAATCTATTATATATCTATTATATGAATAATCTATTAATTTCTCTTATAATTTTCTCTTATAATTTTTTTTATTTGATAATTTCTCTTATTTTGATTAAATTATTCTGTAATAATGCTTCTTATAAAACATGATGTAAGTACTAAGATTTTATAATATTTGTTATAACTTCTATACAACATTAGAGATATATATATGTATATATATATATATATATATATATTTATAAATCTTGATAGAAACATATGTGCAATATCATAATCTACGTGTTACGCATCTAGTAGTTTTTATTTTATATATCTGTTATAGGTAGTACGTATAAAGGATTTTGCTTATACATAGTAAAATGTCGACAGATGCTGCGATATCATTTTCTTAATAAATTGTCCATATCAATCAACTAAAAACGTTCAATTAACTCGCATTGGCAATGGCTCGGAGAATAAGACGTTTCATTCACAATACAAGAAAAATGGTCTTAAGGCTTTTTAGATGCTTTCTGCAAATTATCCGTAAATGGCTCTGTAAAGGATTGGATGTTACAGTAAGTTCTATACGCGCGAACGTGCAATACAATGTGCGGAATTGCGAGACCATATTCTTAATAAAAAGTCTTAGTGATACGATGTGTTTGATGGCAGTGGAAAATGGTACTTGCTATATTCACATATTGACTGGGGGGGCAAGTTTTATGGTAGAAAGCAGTTGTCTCTGCGGTACCACGATATTGTAATTCTAGTATGTAGGGTAAGAATAGCTGCGGCTTTTATATGTGCTCACACACCAGAAATGTAATATAATATCGTGCACGCTTGTTAACTGCTTTATGCCAATATTTTATATTAAGGCTTATACTCTGCCGGCTAAGCACATACCCGTTTCCTACGCTCGAGGCGTATCATCCCTTTGGAAGCTCTCTGACAGATCTGATCTCGAAAATTTGGTAAACTTATTCCATCTCCTACCTCTCACTAATGTTTGATTCTGTCAATTACAAGTGATATTTGTTACATTTTTAATACAAAATTCTTTTTATAATTTCAGATAATTAAAAACATGCATCCTTTACCATCACGCCCCACAACCCATGAGCAAATAAGAGTTCTAACTGTGAACAATGGAGAACATTTAGATGGGATATTATATAGATTAAAGAAAGGTCTTTAAAAAGAAATTTCGTTCCTTTTAAAATTATCTTTTAAACTGTATTTTGACAATTTTTATTGCGGCATGTCTTTGCTGATTTTATGTTACTCAGGTTGGATAGTTGAGTTTCGACTTGGAGCTTCTCTTCTTGGAAAAACACTTGAGGTTTTTATAAACCATCCATTATCGACCGATAAGAAATTCGAGAGGCATACTTACTATCAATTGAAATGGATTGACGAATCGGCGAGCATACATTTAACTTTATCAGGGTCATTTCATTATTATGTCACTAACCAGTAAGTGAATTAAGAATATTACATAAAATAAGGTAAAATTTTAATAACAAGACGTCTGTTTTGCAGAATCGAAGGGAATATAAAACCTGTTGCATCCGGATACTTGCTGGTGGATCCTGAGTTGAAAATAGGTGAACATGGGGAGAAATTACCTCTAGATTGTATTCAAGTCCAAACAGTTCTAGCAAAGAGTTTAGGACCTTTTTCTACATGGGAAAATAAATTATTGGTAGCACGAAATTCTGGATATAACACAATTCATTTTACACCGATTCAGGTAATGTTCGCGCGATTGATATATAATGTACGAATACAATATTTGCAATAAACGCGAGTTTTGTTTTAGGAATTAGGACGTTCTAAATCGTCGTATAGCCTGAAGGATCAAGCTCAACTTAATCCTGCTTTTAATGATAACAATAAGATAGTTACTTACCATGATATTGAAACATTTGCAAATAAAATGCGTAATGAATGGAAGGTAAATTATTGTTTATCAAGAATAGGATAAATCGTATATTTTTGCAGATATCCAAATATATCCTTCAATTATCTTATATGTTTCAGATGTTAAGCATTTGTGATATTGTTCTAAATCATACGGCGAATGAGAGTCCTTTCCTGGTTTCTCATCCGGAGTGCACATATAACTGCATCAACAGTCCTCATTTACGTCCGGCATATATCTTAGATGCAGCATTGTTTGAATTAACAACTCAGGTAGCTTTTGGAGAATGGGAATTTAAAGGTATTCCCACCGTAGTTGACACCGAGGATCATTTGAATGTAAGTCACAAATCATTCCCCAGTAATTAAAATTGAATTAACGTGTCTTGTATCTATTTTATTTTGTCTTTAGGCGATTCAACATGCTCTCCACACACATTTCTTACCACTAGTGAAGATACATGAGATGTACACCATCGATGTCAATGAAATTATAGCGGAATTCTTAAATTCAGCGCGCAATGAGATGCCACAAGACATAAATAATACAACAACCAAAGACATTACTGTGATTCAAGATCCTGCATTTCGTAGATTAAAATCAACCATAGATATGCAGCTTGCTCTGAAGAAGTATAATACATATAGGTAAAATAAATGTAGATACGATAAGGTATATAATCAATGTATGCTCTCTCATATAAATGCTTATGCATGATTCTTTTACTTTACGTAGAGCTGATTGTTTCGATGAGGAAACTCGTCTGAAACGATGTGCAGAGGACTTGAAAAATAAATTACAAGAACTCAATGAAGTTATTATCAACAATGTGCAAAATCATCTAAATGCTGCTGTTGAAAATAGTATTGCTGGCATGAGATATTTTAGAGTGCAATCTGATGGTCCACAAATTAAAGAAATTAATGAGAAAAATCCTCTCGTTCCCAGGTAATTTTATTTAAATTTGTAAATATTATAACGTTACATTATAATTTCTAAATATGATTCTTGATATGATAAATTTACATTCCATAGATATTTTACCGATTACGGAGCACCTAAATCTTTAATGGAAAGAGAAAGCATAATGTATTCAGATAATGGATGTTATCTTATGGCTCACAATGGATGGGTCATGAATAGCGATCCCTTGAAGAATTTCGCGGAGCCTGATTCTAATGTGTACATTCGAAGAGAACTCATTGCTTGGGGAGACAGCGTAAAACTCAGGTAAAAATATCAAATAAACGTTATTTAAATTTTCAATGAATTATTAGTAGAAAGTGCATATGCAGATAATTTAAAATATATGCTATTAATATGATTGTTATAGATATGGGCAGAAATCAGAAGATTGTCCTTTCTTATGGCAGCATATGGTGTCCTATGTAGAACAAACGGCGCAAATATTCGATGGTATTCGATTAGACAATTGCCATTCCACACCGATTCCCGTCGCTGAGGTATATCACAATTCTAAACAACCTTAATGTGGCAGGATTTATTTAATAACACGATTTGTCTATTTGCAGTATATGCTTGACGCTGCACGACGAGTTCGTCCAGATCTCTATGTTGTCGCAGAATTGTTTACTAACTCCGATCAAAAAGACAACATCTTTGTGAATCGTCTTGGCATCACATCTTTAATAAGAGGTTGTCAAATTTTTCAAAAATTGTTATTTACTTAATATTGTTAAAATATAGTTAATAAAAAAAAGAACATGTCACGAATAAGAATACATCAAAACTGTTATATTGTAGAAGCTATGTCTGCTTGGGATAGCCATGAACAAGGGAGATTAGTATATCGATACGGAGGGGAGCCAGTTGGGGCATTCCGGCAGCCACGAATACAGCCGTTAGTGCCGAGCATAGCTCACGCCCTGTTCATGGATGTGACTCATGATAATCCTAGTCCAGTAGAGAAACGAAGTATTTTTGATCTACTCCCGAGCGCAGCACTCGTATCGATGGCGTGCTGTGCTAGCGGTAGTAATCGCGGATACGATGAATTAGTACCTCATCACGTAAGTTTGTAGTATAAACTCAAATTTTTGTATTTTTGCTATGAAATTTTATATATTTACAAGATTTTTTGAAATTTTATTTTCTTCAGATACACGTGGTAGATGAGAAAAGGCAATACACTTCATGGATAGACGATGATTTAACAAATAATGTTAAGTTTATTAATTCGAAAACTGGTATAATTGCAGCTAAAAAGGCATTGAACGATTTACATTATATGCTTGGTCAACAAAAATTTTCACAAGTATGTCATTAATTGCTAAATTTTCGCGATTTGTGTGTGTTAGAAAGTCAATGTATGTAGCTAAAAATTTATTTTCTGATTCTTAGGTATTTGTCGATCAAATGGATACTGATATAGTGGCCGTAACAAGACATTCACCAACTACTCATGAAAGTGTAGTCTTAGTTGCATTCACAGCCTTTAAACACCCGGACTCTAATGCTCATGATCTGAGAAAGCACGTAAGACCACTGAGAGTGGAGGGTGTAGTGGAAGAAATTATTTTAGAAGCGTCACTTTCGCACATTGATGCCAAGTAAGCCGTAAATTTTATTTTCTTTAAAAGGAAGATTTACATGTTTATGTTGATCGATAAATCGCATTACAGAAATGGTAAACCACTTTTCCTTTTGCCTGAGAAATATACAATGGACGAAAATATCATAAATGGATTGTCCGAATATTCATTGAGCCTTAAGCAGCACATACAATGTTGCGACTCCACGATGATCGAGAAGGTCGATTCCGGTGATCCTAAAATCACGCAGCTTAATTTCGTGAACTTCCAACCCGGTTCTGTTATAGCTATACGGTACAAAATACAACGTTCTGTCCCCAAAACCGCGATATCCCTTAACTTTCTTATGTATGAATTTAATTTCAGTGTGGCTCTTCACGCAAATATAGTACCTGCTTTAATGAAACTCCAAAATACTATCTCGCAGATTACTTCAAATGAAAAATCAGAATTACATAATATAATTTCTGACATGGACTTCTCGGATTTAAATAAAACATTATATAGATGTGACCAGGAAGAACGAGAGGAAACTCAGGACAAATTTGGAGTATATAATGTGCCGGGATATGGTCCTCTTGTATATGCTGGATTGCAAGGTAATATTTAATTGAATATGAAGGATATATTTATAAACACTTCATATTTTCTTAATTACAACTCATACATTAATATATTGGCACTAGTTTTATTTGTATCTTATTACTATTTAATAAGTGCTTCAGTTAATGAGCGTTTTCAATTTAGGCATTGTATCTTTATTGGCTGATGTTCGTCTAAATAACGATCTAGGACATCCCCTGTGTGTCAATCTTAGACAGGGTAACTGGTTAATAGGTAATATATCAGACTATTTCCGAAATAATTGTATGTTATGATATTGACAATATGATAAAAATGGTAATTAAAAAATTATTAGATTATATGTGGCACCGTCTAAAAGAGGATGACGACACTAAACCTCTTGGAATTTGGCTTGAACAAGCAGCAGAACCCTTTAAAGTAATCCCGAGATATCTTGTGCCGAGTTACTTTGACGTTGTAATTGTGAATATTTATAGTATTCTTTTAGATCACTGCAATAATTTAATGTCAGAGTAAGCATCGAAATCGAAATTTATTAGAGTATCAAACTTAGAAGCTTTCTAATTAATATTTTGAAAAGAATAAAATATTTATAAAATATTTATAAAAAATTAATCATATGTTACTTGTTTAATATTTTTATTCTAGATTTGTTAAGAACGGAACTACATTTGTTAAATTACTGAGTTTGGTTTCGATACAAATGGGTGGTGTGGTAAGATCATCACAATTGCCAAATTTATCGCCGGATCTTAGTCCACCTAAGCCAAAAATTAAAATCCATGACGGAGTGGCAGAGCAAATGTGTTTAACGTTATCGGCAGGCTTACCGCATTTTGCAACGGGTTACACAAGAAATTGGGGTAGGGATACTTTCATTGCTATGAGAGGGCTATTACTTTTGACTAACAGGCATGTCGAAGCAAGATTCATAATTCTTGGATTTGCCGGTACTTTACGACATGGCCTGATACCCAATCTACTCGATAAAGGAAATAATGCAAGGTATAATATACTTTCTTAGAGCATTTTTAGGATATATATAATATTTTAGGAAGTTTTGATTTAAGTCTTATCATCGTTCTCATTCTTATAAATAGATACAATTGCCGCGATGCTTTATGGTGGTGGCTCTATACGATAAAATGTTACACCGAGGAAGTGCCAAACGGTTTGGATATTTTATCCGATAAAGTTTCAAGATTGTTCCCGACTGATGATTCACCAGCTTTGGAGGCAGGAGAACATGTATGTGTAAAAAAAACCGCAACTTCAATTATAATTTAATATAATTCAATATAAATGATTTAAATTAAAAGTTGCATGTTATATGACATGTAAAAATGGTTTCAGGATCAACCATTATATGAAGTAATTCAGGAAGCTCTCACGGTACATTTTCAAGGTCTTTGCTTCAGAGAGAGAAACGCCGGGAAACAGATCGATGAGCACATGACTGATCGCGGATTTAATAATCAGATCGGTGTTCATCCCGAAACAGGTTTCGTATTCGGTGGCAACGATGCTAATTGCGGTACCTGGATGGACAAGATGGGATCTTCTGAAAAAGCTGGTAACAAAGGCAAACCAGCTACTCCCAGAGACGGTTCTGCCGTAGAGATAGTTGGGCTGAGCAAATGCATTCTCAGTTTTCTGGCCGAATTGTACAAACAGAATCTTTTCCCGTACGGCAGTGTTCAACGTAAAAGTCGCGATGGTAAGAATACCTAGAACACTAACGTTTAAACATTATTAACTTTATATTTTTTTCTAATTATAATTATACATGAACTATAGGTCAAACAATAACTTGGAGTTATAAGCAATGGGCCGACAGAATTCAAACAAATTTCGAAAAGTACTTTTATGTAAATGAGATTCCGTCACAGAGCGAGCCGAAACCTAATTTAATCCATCGACGAGGTATATTCAAGGACAGTCACGGAGCAACGCAAGAATGGGCGGATTATCAATTGCGACCTAACTTTCCCGTTGCGATGATCGTTGTGAGTATTATTATCAGTGTTTAAAAATATTCTGTAAAGCGTATAAAATAGAAAAAAAGTATTTTATATTACAACAAATCCAATCATAATTCATAATTATTCACAAATAGGCTCCGGAACTGTTTAATCCTCATCATGCCTGGACAGCACTGAAAAAAGCGGAGGAGATACTACTTGGCCCGCTAGGAATGAAGACGTTAGATCCTGCGGATTGGGCATATAATGGATATTATGACAATTCCAATGATGGTACCGATGCAAAAACAGCACATGGATGGAATTATCATCAAGGGCCTGTAAATATATTCTTTACACAATCGCATATTCGTCTTGAAATATGTAAAGATTGATAGATTTAATATTCATGCAATATATTCTTAAACATTTATTTTAACATTTTTCCCAATCTTTCCAGGAATGGATCTGGCCGATGGGATATTTCCTACGAGCGCGTTTATACTTTGCGTCATTAATCGACGATGAAAACGAATTACACCATGTGATTGAATCGACTGAAGCTATTATTTCTCGGCATTTTATCGAAGTGTCCACCAACCAATGGAGAGGCCTTCCTGAGCTTACCAATAAGGATGGAAGTTACTGCTCAGATAGTTGTCGCACTCAAGCTTGGAGTACTTCAGCTATATTAGAGGTTTGTGCTTGAAGCGAATGAACTTCGTATGGTATTTTTTTTTCTGGTATTTGTTACGGCGTTAGTTCGGATTAGTACCATTTATGAGTTTACAATATCATTATTTAGTGCCTGTTTATTTGGGATTCAGGTACTCTATGATTTAGAAAAGATCAAACAGGAATTGGGATCCGAGCGAATGCGATCCAAGAATTGATATAACTTTGCGTGTGTTCATCACTATCAGCTGCACCTAAAGCAATTAAAATTAGAGGCGAGACGTATTGACACCAGGAACGGAGTGGATGACACAAATGTAAGCTTTTCCACTGAAGCAATAATGACACTGCGCACACCAAAAACACACGTATATCATATCCCGCACGTAGGTGTAATGAACATACAAATCTGCAAATCTGTAGTCGCTGCTGATAATACATTCATAAGAAAAGATATTGCCACCGAGGAAGGATCGATCTCTGCGATTGATAGGAAATGTGATAGCGCAAATTTTGATAGCTCGTCCGATTCGAGAAAGATTCCATTAAATGTGAGAGATGAGATATATCTTGATAATCAACGGAAAGCTGAGAACTACAATGGACAACAGGTGATTGGAAACCACGAAGCTACTGTTCGAGATCTATCGAATATTGATCATGATTACGAAGAAGTTAGAGCGATTAAGCAGCCACGCAATAGTTTATATGAACACGACATTCAAGATTATTACGAGAAATATAGCCCCGCTACGGCAAAGACCTTGATAGACACACTTTTCTTGCCGCGACATACAATTTGCAGGGAGTGCGCGAGAACAAAGGGCAGTCCAGTGTATACTGATCGTTTGATATATACGAAAGAATCGTTGCTCGCCATAGAAGTAGTTCTATGTCAGTATGATGACGTTTCATGCTTCAAGTATCCGCACGAAGATTCCAAGGATATTTTCTGCTCGCAATACGATCAAAATCGAGATTATATGCTAGTTTATAATTACACAAAAACTAACGTCGCGGGTATATTCTATTTTCATTGTTGGCCTCGAGACATCTTTGATTTGCAATCGCTGTTGAAGCCGAGCATCTATGTTGTAAACCGCACTTGTTGCAATCTTATAGTAAATACTCACTTATATCATCGCTGCATAAATAGCTATCACGTGAGAACATCGAGAGCTGGTTGCACACCCATGACATTTTATCATGATTATGGCACTGTAATAAGCAGCACGAAACACATTAGCCATAATGATTCAGAAGATCCGCCGATTTATCAGGTACGCCGATCGAAGGGTGACCATATTAACGAATATCGGGGAAATAGATCGAGCTTGTTGCTGTTGGAACCGTTACTGCCAATGCCGGAATCGGCGGATTCTGAACGTCGAGAAAATAAGATTTCGCAGTCAGAATGCACAAAAATTATCAAAATAATAATAATCTACGCATTATCATTTCTTACTCTTACGAGCATTACATTTTACATCGTTTATTTTACTTAGAGCGGCTGATTATGGTGAGATATTTAGGAAAACTTAATCACATTCGAATGTTACGTGATACATTTATTGTCATTAATTTTACGTTACATTTGTTACGAAGTGTTATCGCCAAAATGTTTAACAGAATGATCAAAATTGCATGTATGCATGAATTATATTTCGTCGTTATATATGTATATATTTTATATCCATTATCAATGGGGTAATTTCGTCAATTAATTAATGACAAGAAATTGTTTTGTGATATACAAATTGTTAAATCTGCATATACTATGAGCAAATCGTTTACCTCTATCAAATTACACGCGTAACAGATATACAATATTTTAACAAGCTTGCATATAATTCATAAATATATTTTATATATATCTTTAAACTCTAGAGAGCGATATAGTCGTTTTAAATAGCGTCATTGAGGTTTATAAAAAAAAATGTTATTTGAGATACATGCTCGAATTAATTTCAAAAGTTCGAAGATTTAACTTCTTTACATGTTGTCTATTAATGTATCAAATATTTAATAGTTCCTATTGTTAATTTCATTCACGATACTAGAAATGCAGGAATTGATTTTAGTGACGTCTTATTTATACAAATATACTCATTGACAAATAAGTTTCATAAATAAAAATTGATATGTTTTAGTACATTTTCGTCAAGAAACAAAGCTATTAAAAATTTCGAAATTTTCGGATGAATCTCATGGGTTACCCCAAAAAAAATATTCTGCCATTTAGCGGTTCCGTGCTAATGTTACAAGATTTTCCATTTATATATGACCTCAAGAGGATATTCTACAAAGTAAAGGAATTTGGTATAACCATAAAGTACTAGATTTATGATTGCAATCCTCTCAATACTATTGTAGAAGAAGAATGTCTTACATGTACTGACATGCAGGCGTACTACGTAGCACGTAAATGACAAACTTCTTCTAACAAATAAACGTGCCGCTGGTATTTTGTATATCCTCTTATTTCAAAAGGCTATTTAAGTTATAATTAGAATTTTTTATAGAGGAATTTATTTTTTATCATAACTCATGTGTCATTTTTATAGAATACGTGTTATAAATACATGCATCTAATTAATGTAAGATTAATGTAAGATTTTTTTGCTTAGAGGAAATGTTAAGAGGAATTTCCCGCTTATCGGCAGAATATTTTTTTTGGGTGATATATCTTAAATTGTAAATATATATATATTTGGATCGCAAAAAGTATGGGAGATACAAATTTTGTAATAAAACAATTGACAAAACTTCTAACTAGCACTAGAAGTTTCTTATATTTATTTTGAAATGCCTTCATAATATAAATTCCCATATTTTAATTTTTAAATTATTTGCGAATATTTACATTGGAGATTAATGCGTTTTATTATTATTGTTATATATTGACTTATTATTAAATTTTCCTGTTGGTCACACCCAGTCGATCTTTTTATATCATTTTTATCCATTCATCATTCCAAAATTTTATAAATTATTCGTAATACAAATAGAAATTAAAATGACTAGAACAAATTAAATTTTTCAAATAAATAACTATATATATATATACACAAAATATTGAAATAAGTTGAAGTTGTCAAGATTAATTATAAGAGAAATGTTTAGGTATAATCTTACTTATAAAAAGTTACATATTAATGAATAATTATTTCAGGTACATATAGTTAAAAAATCGTATATAAATTATTTATTAGCCCCAACATAAGTCGAACTATACAAAACTTAAAATAATAGTCGAAGAATAAAAATATTTGTCCTAATAAACATAATATACATATTAATATTAAGTCGAACATTCATTGCATTATCACTGATTCTATCCGTAATCACAATTTTATTTAAAAAAAAATGAGTTTTTGTTTTAAACAAGATCTGCGCGTCTTTCATTCTTAGTCCAACTTATTCATATATAATAAATTATAAATCTCATAATGATACAATTTTAATTCGTGTTCCTACGTAGTAATCAGATTCAAAATGCTACAGGCATGTAAAGCCTTACACTTCATGTTTAATAAGATTCATTATGCTGCTTCTTATCGACGTACGTCATATTGCTCAATATAAATATGTGTAAATCCTTAAAAGCCAATTGACGGGTTCTACACTAGCACCTAAACCAAACCGTATTTACAAAAATACGGTTATTCCTTTTAAATATCATCGAACAGTCCTCTGGGTGGAGGACCTACGCGACTTGTACTCGTAGAAAATGCCCTCGTGTTACTCGGCTCGAATGAATCAATATCACCTTGATTTTCCATGTCGCACCGATTTGCACCATAACTATCTCCACCAAATGTCATACCGATGTAATATTCCGTGGGATCGAAATCGTGTAACAGACCCGCCCTCGCGGATTCGACTGATTCGTCTCGTTTTAACGGCCGTACTGAAGAATTGTCAACGTAAGTTACTTATATAATCCATATACGGTATTATTTATTTTTCACCGTACATACCAGTGTCTGTACTTTGTCGAGATGTCCTATAACGCGTACCCACCGAAATATTAAATCTTTCCTGCATTTCACGTCGTCTATACATAGAATCTTCCGCTCTTTGCCGTTTACGTCTCTCTACAACAAGAAAAAATACGCTATTTTTTTCTCTTATTTCAATATTTATTTTTTCAATATTTGTTAGATATTAACACAAAGTTAAATTGTAAAGACCATTTTATGAAACATGTACATCGCGTTAAAAGTGCAATTAATAATATATGATTTATCAATACCTCTTTTTATAAGTTCTCTTCCTTCATCTACGAGATCCGTCGTAAATTCGTCATCATCAAGAAATTGCTGAAAGCCTAGCATGGAAAGCAATCGACTGCCTATGCTAAAGTACGTAGCTAAGCAAAATGCTAGAATTGCCATTGGAAAGTATACATTAAATCCATCGGATATTATAGAAATAACGTCCATATGACCCATCACCTGGAAAAAAAAGGAACAATGAAGAAGCAATAAAGGTAGAAACACATTTTTAAAATTTCATTTAAATAATATTACTTGTGTATAATGCGTTTCCAGGATATGAGTTTTGATAATATGTGAATCCATGTGAATAAGTCCCAGGAAATTAAGACACATTGGCGGGGTTAAGCGACACAGCATCATACCACTGAATATAAGACTGTACTCATTCGTTTGATGATGGGGTGCCAAATAATAAAGATTCAATACTCGTATCTTCAAGACGGTCGAGTAGGCACAATAGCAAAGATATGCAATAATCAATGTGGACAATACCTAATAATTGAATAGAAACATAATATAAATAAAAATATACACTGTATGAAATAATAAACGCACATCTTTACCTCTATAGTAAAATAATCATAATTTCTCTTTGCTAAATTTAGAAATTGAGCGAATAAAGATAACACAGGAGACTTGTTGAAGAATGTTACTTCTGACCATACCACAGCCACTGATAAACAGCCGGCGCAAATAGCGGCTGCTTTTAAAACATAATCCTTCACAATACATTTCCAATACCATTCTGAAATTTAAGTGACAAAATTAGAGAATCGAAAGTTATAAAAATGAAATTGTTAAACGAACATTATGTGATATCAACACAAAATAAAATGTAAAGCAAAACGAGACAGTTACTTACCGACAACAGGATTGTAAATAATACGAAACGGAAGTGAACGATGCATAGGAAAAGCCTGTTTAAATCTTCTATCGTGACTCACTTGATTCTTCGCTACATCTTCCAAATCAAATATTTTATCCACTAAAATGCCCCATTGAGTTTCTATGCGTTGTAAAGTCTGCAACGCTTTTATAGTCTGAAACAGAAATAAGAGCTAATATGTAGAAATGCAAATACGTTATATATACATATATACTGTTAACAAACCTGTCTATGCAGACGAATTAGAGCTTTTTCAGTAGGTGTATCCGTTGGAGTATCATCGGGCAATTGTCTTCTGTTCATTCTATCCTTCAATTCTGCGGGTATCTTTTGAAAGATCGTTTCCAGATTGCAATGGAACGGATGGCCAGGTCCAATGGATATCGTTGCTACTTGTAGTGACTAAATGGTATTTGTTATTCATTATAGTATTTTTTAATTCTTACAAACATAAATATATTAACATCTTTATTTTGTACCTCGAGAATGTCGTCCACCGTCTCTTCCGCTTCGCATTTGTCTAAACTTAATTTCGCTACCTTGAAATAGCTATAATTTAAAGTATATCCAGGCTTGCTGGCGTTCCATAATCCTCGAGGTACTTCTACAAGAGCATAACCAAGCAATAAGACCAATAAGAATAAACCCCACGTATTGGACGCAGATGACGCTATGGCTTTCAATTTTTGCCTATAAAATAGTAAACATAATTGTTTATTTCTATATGCATTAGTAACATTTTAAGACTTATATTTGACTTGTATTATAACTTCATTTTAATAAAACTCACCCATCGAGATCTAAGCCAGGCTTTAGCGCAATATAGATCAAGAGTATACCACATATAAACAAGTAACTACCATAGTATATAGCGTTATCTATTAAAGCGGATTTTAACTTCCCACGTATGGTAAAATCTCCTGCTTTTATGTAAGACTGCATCAACGGAAGTATTAACCATGTCAGGCATTGTGATGTCCAGTAAACTATCCTCCATAGATTTGGAAATACATTCTCTGGCACGTTAGGCCAAGGCTCTTTACATGTGATAAATGGTGCAGAGGTTGTGTTATTGGGATCTTTAGTGCTGTTGTGTATATTTTGTTCTACGCATTGTCTGAATACGGTCTGTAAATGAAAATATTCTTTTATTTATTTTACTCTTCTATAAAGTTTACTCTTCTATAAAAAAGAAAGACTATATAATCAAAAATGGATACTTTTCATTTAGTAAAAAATAGACACAAAATTGACACAAACAAAATCAACATTATTTTTTCCGAGTATTCATGAATAAAGGCAGAACAATACCTATCTATGTCGAATTGAATCTAAATGAAAAGTACCCAATAATTAGAACAAGATCATGTGCTAAACAGATAATTACCGAAGAGACATCCAACGGTAATATGAAGATTATTAATAGAGAAAAGTACCACGCTATCAATACGGAAATAGTGACTGCAATGTGATGCCGAAACACGTTTCCATATTTGAAAAGTAGAGTCCCAGCCAGCAGGAACGCTACTATGATCTCCGTCAGGAAAGCACCGAGCACCATTTTGTCTTTAATATCTGGTGCAACAGTGATATCCGACGAATTCTATAGATCTCTAGACACTGCTGAATGCTTATGCACTTGCATTAAGACTATCCTCTGCCTCTTGCGACTCTTTGACTTTAATCTCCGCGTCTTTCTGCATCTTCTCGAGTTTCTCCAACGTGACTGATTTCAACGGGATCAACTTTGGTTTACAGAGTATATAATTCAATGCATCTGTCTGATATAACAGACCTTGTCTCGGTAAGACTATGTCGCACTGTTCCATCTGATTCTCTGTAGGCTCTGACATCTTTGGTCAATCCGCGATGCCTCAGAGAATTAACGACCTCTTCATCATGACATCTGGTAGCAGAAGAGTATGTCAACTGAAGATTAATTTGAGATTTCCATAAGAAAACGATCTTGATTCTAATTTAACTCAATGTATCATTTTCTATATCGAATGAGAGACAAAAGACTGGACATTTACTTGGACTATATTTATCCTTGATCATTACAGACCCAAGTCAACTGAGAAAAGTCAGCAGTCAATTCCTTGCATACCTGACGCAATTGACAGAACGTTGCGACAGAACTTTCTCCTTGCTGCTGTCGTTAAAACAACTAAGGTGATTATGCGATTATGCCGACACCGTCACTCCGTAATCGGATACAGGCTGTCAGTAGCGGTCACAGATGGTTGACAAACTCAGAAATCATCAGATCTTTATCATTTATCACGGCAGTGGCAGCGGAATGCGAAACCACAGATCGCAAACCATCGTGAATCGAACTGAAAGACAACACCTGGGAATGCCTGGAATGGAACGTGGGATGTCGCGACGCGACGGTGCGAAGCTCGAAACTAACGTCGACGATTGTAGGATCTGTAGATATGTCAGCGCGGCCAGTTAGATAAGTTAAATAAATGACACCGAAATTAAAGATGATATAATTGTATGAGAAAAAAAATTGTAATTTTGTAGTAATAAGATAATTATAACAAGGAAAAGGCCCCTTATCGAGCTCTTTCTGTGAGGAAAATTTGCCCAGGTCTTTAATAATATTTTATCGATGTAATGAAGTAGATAAATATGATATTGATAATTCAGTAATGAGATACACTACAGCTTGTCGGTGATGATATGACGATTCGTCATCTTGCGCCACTCCGACATTTGCGACGATAACGAACTCGTAACTTATATGCTACCCAGCAAACGAAAATGGATTGAAATTAATTGAAATGGATTCAGATTTTCAGAAATATTGATTCACGAATGTTAAAATAAATGCTTTTCAATCCTGAATGCATTTGTAATCATTTATAGGAATTGCGTGAAGCATATCTCTATGCCTTTCAATTTAAAAATAATATTATTAGCTTTTTCTGTACATAATGAATACTGTTCAATTCAAAATTTTAAATAGGAAATGCAGATTTTCAATCCAATTGCATCTAATTGAATCTAATTGAATCCAATTAAATCCAAAAAAAAGTATTCGCTATTTAAAACGCATTCGGATAGAAAAAAATTTCAATCCATTTTAATCCATTCGCGTTTGTTGGATTATAATGATATGCTACTCTTTTACGAGGCAGTTGAAAAAAAAGAGGAGGTAATGATTGTCCTGGGTTGTCCTCATTGCTACAACTGCACTCTTTTCAATGATATATATATATATATATGTATATATAGTTATAGTATTTTCTCATAATATGAGATACGGATAATTAAATAAAGAGGAAAAGAAGAAAGATTCAACGACAGTTTAAATTTGTAAAAGAAAATGCAAAAGAATTCGTCGATATTAGGTTAATATTATT
Organism: Acromyrmex echinatior; assembly: GCF_000204515.1. The sequence continues at coordinate 1,567,858 of NW_011627104.1, read as the reverse complement.
AGATATTATTATTACATTTTATACTAGAGATAATATAGAGACATTATTACTTAATTGACATTGGATGTTGGCCTTAAAATCGAGAAAAAGAGAAGAAGAGAAATAAAAAAAGTCAGAGAATAGTATCGAGTGACAGCTGGAGCGCATAATAATTCGAAGTCAGCATAAATTTACACGTGAGAATTTATGTGATGATTTTATGTGAGAGTCGGGACAATTACCTAATCGAAAGTCAAAGAGATCCCAAGCAGAATAACAAGTCATGATAATGTCAAAATGATATTAAAATGAATCAGAAATGATTGAAAAATGACTTTTAATGATCGTTTTAGAGTCATTTTGACATCATTTTGATAGCATAATGACTTATTGTTCTGCTTGGGATACGTTCGAAATTCGTTCTCTGACTGAGAACTTCAGGATTCGTTTATACATTGGAGAGGGAAATGATGATGATAAATGTACAGCTGACATTCCTCGACAGTAAATAAAAAGTGTCATATTTAGTTTCGCTGAAGGGACAGGGTGACGATAATCAATCTCGAGAGCGACGCCTATCTGCCAGTTAACATGAGATCGCATTCAGATTGCTTATTTAATTGCAGCTTCAGTTGTCATAACATTATAAGCTCGATGAAAGTAAAAGAATTTTCTGCGAATGGAATAATTCTTACAACAGAAGATGATTTTGTAATTTTAAACTTATATTAATATCTATTTTTATTAAATATGTGGATTAACTTTAATCTCGGTTTAATTAATTTACTTTTTATATTTTTTTTAATTTATGAAACAAAAAAAAGAACTAAAAAATAAGTTCATAAAATAAAAATTATAAACTTAATACTACGCTTGCAATCTAAGTCTTTTTTGATACAAACGAAATTTCACTCATAAATTTCTTTGAAATAAAGGAGAGCAAAGTTCTCCCTGCTAAAATATTTTGTTAAAAAAGTGTTTGGTAATATAACAGAGATGTAACTTCGAATTTTTCTACATTTTTTAAAAGCTTAAAACAGTAAAAAAATTTGAGTTGGAAGAAGAAAAAAATGATTGCAAGCGAATGATTATAATTTATATTGGTAAATATTTTTTTATCAACAAATTAACTCAAATTATCATATTTTAATATTATAATAAAAACATTCGTGATTTTGATATAAGAAAAAAAATGCCTAAATAGTAACAAATTTTTATTTAATGTCAGAGAAGTAATTGAAATGAGTTTCATAAATCACAGTCATGTTTGATAATAAAAAATATGGGTAGAACATTTTTTTATTTAATAGAGAGAGATTTCAGAGTATAACAACTTTATACATAACTGTATATGTATTTTAAAAAAATTCTTAAATATTATACATCGACATTTGGCTTTTCGAATTTTAAATTGCATTCTGAAACGCGATTTGTTCAAACTGACTTCAAACTATTCAAAGTTAACAGCTGATAGGCGTCACATATGTTGTAAACAAATCTGAAAATGTTGCTATGTATTGGATCATCTAAAAAGTATCCGCGGTTTTTTGTCACTAGATGTGTGTTGATGGTCATATATCTAGTGACAAAGTACCGCGGATACTTTTTAGATGACCCATATATATGTATATAAATTAAACCGCAAGTAAATCAAGCTTATTCCAATTATTGCATGTAATTGCGCATGTATAAATTTATTACGTAATTTTTTCATCAATCTCATGTACATCGATTTTTTCGCATGTTTGCAGCAAATTACTTTTATTAATTTTTAATTTATTATTATTTAAATCCGTACGTCACTAAATCAAGCGCGCGCGCTGCGTCACGTGACAGCAAGTACCAATCTGAATGAGACTAAAAAAGTCCTAGTTTTCAAACGGCGACTGTACTCAATTATATCTCTCTCTTCTTCTCGCGAACGCCGCGTACATCTCTATCTCGTTTTCGAAGAGGTGTAGAAAGTGCAATGAAACCCCGCGCGACTCCGAAAGTTCATAAGTTTGAAGAAGTTTTTCACCTCTTTTCTTTTTTCTCTTCAACATCTAATCTGTTTCATTTCAAATTCAAAAAGTATAATGAACGTGATGCAGCTTATGCAAGGAACGGATCCTGTATCAGCTACGATCAGTACGCGCTTTGAGTACTTATATAGGATGTATTCCGTTTTACGCATGATGTGCATAATGCATCATTTATCCTTGTTTAATATTCGGTAAACAAGAAGGATAAATGATGCATCATGCGTAAAACGAAATGCACCCATAATCATCATTCTGTCTTCATCGTTCGTTAGACATAAAACAAACATAAAAGCATCGAAAGCTTTGAAAGTGTCCAAACCGAACGCAAGTCGCAGCATTACGGCTGATTATGGAGCGACGGCCGAGTCGGCCCAGGCTGGCCCGGCTGGCCGTGTCGTCACTATTACCACCACTACGTCGCCGTCGGCGCGGCGCGACGGCATCCCTGATCCCTCCACCACGAGTGGAGTCCACCGCCGCGGTTCAAAACCTGTCGGTCTGCATTCCAGTGTCGCCGCCGGTGAACGCCGAGCAGCAGCCGCCAAGAGCGGTAAGCGTGGTTTCGGTCTCGTCCGTTTCGTCGTCAAGCGCGTCCCGTTCCGTTTTGCCAACGCGTTTTTGATCGCTGCCTTGGCGTCACGTTTGTTGAATTCACGCCAACTGCGCGAACATGAAATAGACGAGGGTGAACCGGGTCGTCGCGCACGCGGAGGAAGCGGGAAAGCAACGTCCCGTGAAAGAGGAATACTCCAGAAAGAAGTACGCTAGTCTGCACCGGCCACGTCTCTGTAGTCTGTGGTGCATCTATCCAGAATTACATCTCGTGAGTCGGCGAGCGACGCGCGGGGCGCGAGAATATCCTCTCTTTCGGCGTCGACTTCGGTCGGCGTGCGGCCGGATTGAGAAAAAGGGTAAGCTTCTGTTTTTCTCTCTCTCTTTCTATCTCTCTCTTTCTCTGTGTCTCCCTCTTTCCTCTTTCTCTCTCTCTTTCTTTCTCCAGACGGATGATCTCGACTCCGGTGCGGATCGATCGATCGCGCGATCGTGAACCCGGTCGGTCCTCCGCTCGAAACCGCTCGCGTCCGATCGTTTTGATCGCTCCGTATCCGGAAAGGGACCACCAACACCGGATCACCACGCTCGGAGATTTCCGTTTCCACGGGAGAGAATTATACAGCCCGGACACCAGATCCGGATCTTCCCGTCCGCATTGCATTACGCTCTCGGTATTTAGAGTGGGTACACACGCTCGTTCTATTTGCATTGACTACATGCGAGACGAGGTGCGCAACCTCGGAGGGAGAAGGAGAAAAGAAGCGAAGAGAAGTGTGGAAGAGATACGGTTGGGAGAGACGGGCCCTGAGAGCGTTTTCTTCCGCGTCGAATTAACTTCATTCGCACATATTGTTTAGTCTCCTTCTATAAGACCCGGTTTCACCAATGTAAGACTTGATGATTAACTTCAATCTCGGTTTAACTTGCTATTTATCTTCTTCTAATTCTCAGAATTAGAAATGCTGAAATTAGAAATTCTGACAATTAGAAAAAGATAAAAGAGTAAATTGAACTGAGATTAATTTTACATTGGTGAAATCGAATCTGAGACCGATATTCGATTCTTATATTTGAGATTGCTTAAGTACAGTTTTAAGATATCATAAGCCAATCAGTTGTATTAGTATCTTAAGAAAATCTTAATCTATTTATTACTTAAGAGAATCTTAAAATTAGAACGGATAAATCCGGATCTACAATGGATGTTTTAAGCTTTAAGCCATAAGAAATTCACCAATTACAATCGAATGTGAGGAGAATAATTAATCATTATTCGTCCATTTCTTATGGCTTAGAGCTTAAAAATTTATTGTAGATCCGGGCTAATGAATATTACCTTAAAATCTTGAATTCTGTCTCTTCACACATCCTAGAAACGTAATACGGAAGAGAACAAGAAGGGAAGTAATGATGATTTAATCGCGAAATTTAATTCACGTATATGTGAAGAAGGATTTCAAATCCATCTTTCTTAAGCGGTTTGCTTTTGTAGCCTCTCCGAGCTTGGAGCAAGATTTGCGCATATCGAAAGAGCGAAGAAAGAAGGAAGGGAAAAAAAAGAGAGAAACAGGTGCCGAGGAAACGCAGATAGGAAGTGTGTAAAAGAGATCCGACGAAACAAGTGTATTCAGGCGTTGTAGGATGAAGGGGAATCAAGATATCACGCAGGAGAGTACGGGAGTAACTGAAAGGAAGACCTCTCATTCGTTATCATCTGGCTCTGCCAGCGTACAGCATTCGCTCCGAAACATCCCTCGGCGTCCTTTCTTTTTATTCTTATTAATCTCACCTGTTTTCGACGGCGATTCTCGCCGTCTTCTCTCGATTCCATTAAGTGCACTGCGAAACAAATGAGGGACGTGGAGATGAAATTCGGATTCGCCAACTTTATCGTAAACTCGTTCTCTCTCGCTCGACCGCGCATCGTTCTCAGGTAAAAATGCAAAGTCAACACTTTTTGATCGGATGATTGTTGAATCGAAAGATCCACGAGTGTTATGGGAGATACGATCTGTCTGAATCAGCACGAGCTAGAAGCTCTATCAACTTCTTCGAAAATCTTGGAGAAACGTGAGTTACTTTTACATCTCTTAAATGGTAATCTAATACAGTGGTAAACTAATGCATTTCCCCACTTGCTCCAAAATTCCCTTTCTCACTTTCAGAGCTGCTCCTCACTTGTTAACGAGGCAGAGAACCCGTCCTTGCCGCCGTCGTGATCGCGATCCCTGATCCACGATCCCATAAACGCACCGCGAGAGACGGTCCTTCACTGGAATACTAATGACACGGATAGTCATTTATGGCACGGCCACGGCATTCCGTGTAGAACAGGAAGGAGCCCGTCGTGAGGATCAGAGCATTTTCAGGGTGAAAGATCTCTCGAAGTGTCAAATTTTTTGGCGGTTTTCACAGAACTAAAGAATTATTTTTGATCGACGAGTCTCGGTCATCTCTTCTCGCTTCCATAAATCACGTCGAATTGAATATTATTAATAATATTCAAGATATAACAATTAAGACAATTTGACTCGTGTCGATTGAAGGCCTACGTAAAAATCTTTCACGATATTTATGAATTTCCGATTATGATATCCGAGATTAAGCAATCACTCGATATTTAAGAAATACATTTACTAGTAACGTATTTTAATTGCTAACTAATGGCTGTAGTAGAAAAAGCGGCTTAATGAACGCTTTGCGCTGATTGGATTATACTTTTAGATCTAAATTGAGACAGAACTATTTTCCTCCAGATCTAAAAATATAATTCAATAAATACAAAGTGCTTATTAAACTGTTTATTTTTTTTTTCTCTTAAACGCAGTCATTGTCTGCGATTATTTTTCTTTTTCTAAATTAATCTCTATATATAATCGTAATATTTTCTCTTCTCTGTTATGCTTCGTAAATTTTGCAGCGTACGCGACATACTGCCGGTCTGTTCAATGCACCGCGACGATTAAGTCATCGTTAATACGAAGGCGCGCATCGGACGGATTAGGTGCAATTACGAGTCCCGATTGCGCGTGCAAACCCATCGGTGCGTGCACGCGTCTCGCGTTGGTACGTCATATATACGTGCCAAGAGGGGCGCGGAGTGGACAACCACTGCTTTGGAATTCGGCTTCTTTATTTTTACGAGAGGTAACATCGGAAACCAACCTCTTTGCGGGCCCTTCTCACCTGTTACATACCGCCGCCATTTATGTTACCATTTAACCAGAAGTTAAGAGTCTCTTTCGTACATAAAACACAGCGGGCTGCCGTCCCGCCGATCTACCAGCATACATTCAAATTGTCTTCTTCCTTTTTCCTTTCTTCCCTCATTACCCTCTTTTTTCTCTTATCTTTCTATCTTTCTCTGTTTTTCTTTCTCAAGTTTATACTCATTCGAAATGATAAATTTGAGATTTGAGGTATACTTAAATTTCTCGTTATCCTGCTTTATTTCTTTCTCCCTCATTCGTTTACTTTACTTTATCTGATTTCTCTTCCTACGTATTGAAGTATACAAACAAAAGGAACGTGGGGATATTGTGTACAATTTAAAAATTTTCATAAAATTACGTTATATAACGCTAGAAATGAATACTCAAAGCTCTTTAATTACTATATTTTACTATTTTTAGCAACAGACTAAAAAAGAATTTCTAAATGAGATTAATATGTTAATAATTTTTTCTCAATCGGCGTCAATTTCTATTTTCACGCACACCAGATAGCTATTTAATTAAAGATTCAAAATTAGTATTCTGAAGTCTTCTATTAAATTGAATCAAAGAGACACGTCAATTACATATTAATCACTTGGTGTGTTTAATATTATATTAGTGCTGAAAAAATGAAAAAGACTGAACTAATTAAATAATAGTTATTGTGCATTTTAATCACGGATTCGAAGGAAATATCCTTCGTTCATCAAATATCTTAATATCGTCTCCGGAATCGAGGCGCACTCTCGTTCACCAGATTTTTCTGCCATTGGGAAAAGTCAACGCGATAATTTCAGATACATTAAGGTAAGCGTGTGGGTGCGTAGTACGACGTCGCGATCCGTGATGTGAATGGATATACCTACGCGCATAGCAGCATATCATAGCGCTATATAGCTCGACGAAAAAGAATTATTACCGTCGTTCTTCGCCATCGCGGGCGTGCTGCGTGCGAGTGTATGCTTTTCTGATGGCCTCGCGCGAGAGAGCACCGTGGGTGTAAAACGGTTCGCGCAATGAACGGCAGCTTTCGACGCCGTATATGGATATTTTCTAGACAGCCACGCGTCATCCAGCCTCACCACCGATTCCCTTTTTCTCATTATCATTACACGCAAATAAAAACTCGTTACATTTCATTGCTCGATATCATTCATCATTATGATTCGCATAAGAGTCGTTCTTTTGCTGATTCTTCCAATCGCTGAACTTATTTTCTTTTTTCTTCTTTCCCTTTTATAAAGTTTCATCAATAATTTTTTTTAATTATTACATATAATTTTTTTAATTATTACAAATAATTTTTTTTTAATTATTACATTATAAGGATTGTAAACATTGCAACGAGAAAACGTGTTTATGAAGCAGTATGTTCTTACGTATGCTTTATTTTTGTAGACAATTATTATGCGCTTTCCTAACTTCAGAATGATAAACGTGTGTTGTATTTTATTATATTGTTTATTGTATTTTATTATATTGTTATATTGTTTATTATATTGTTTTATTATATTTTATTGTATTGTACATTGTTAAATCTATGGGGGAAAATTTCACTTAATATGAATTGCACTCCTATTCAATTTTATAGTAAAACAATGATTATATTTGACACTACAGTTTGACGATATAGTGTCACGATATAGTCAAGCAAAATTTAATTATCGTTTTGGTAAAAAATAACGATATATTTAGTAGGAGCAATGGTGACTAACATTAGATTAAATTTAACTCTATAGATTTAACAGTGTAAAGCCTTAGACACAAGGCAACAGCGATAGGAATAGAGTACAGAAATAAGCGATATATAATTATCGCGTCTCGTTGCGCAATGCCGCGAAAGAAATAAAAGGCCTGCAATCAATCTGATCGCGTTTAGATTGTAGCATATTCTCTCATCTGCTTCAAGAGAGAGAGATTATAGTGTACCTATATAAACAAAATGAAAAATCTGAATGGTAAGCTATAAGGCGATAGATACAGAATTTCACCTCACCAGAAATTATCATTGCCCTATTCTGTGTTCCTGTATGCATTAACATATGCATTTCCGAATGTTGGATTCTTCTGTTTCTATCGTTATTTCTATCGTTATTGCTGTTGCCGTATTTAGGGCTTAAAATATTAAATTACTACAAGATAAATTATCGTTTCGTGCCTCTAGGATGAAAAATACGTTCTATTTTCTCGTGAACTCGGGCGTTCTAAACTTAAACGGTGTGCTTGCTCAGTATTAATTTTAGTAGATCTTTGCCGACACTGCGCGAGCCGCATATTTGCTTTCCCGCGGACGAAGGACCGGAAAAACAACTAGCATAACGCAAAATGCCTGGTTAACGTAATGGCACTGTCTTCTTTCGTGTTTGCAGAATGTGTCAAGATGACATCTATCTCCTATTTATGTGGCATCATTATCCTGCTTTACAGTCCGATCGCATATACATGCGGTAAGTTTCTTAGAACGGTGTTACATAAATATACTCCGAGCACTGTGTGAAGGAGGATAATAATGATGCTTTTGATAACAGAGAACGACAAGATTCCTGAGATGAATATGTCCTTTACTCGACACCCTCAACCTCTAGCAGTTCCGTTATATGATGACGTAAACTTTGAGTGTAGTCTCAACATCCCCGCGGAGCGTTTCGCTTGGCATCACAGGCCTCTGGGTTCAAACAAATGGACACTATCGTCTGATACCTATAGCAATACTGGTGGTAAAACATCTCGGCTCATTGTTTCCTTTGATAACGTATTAAAGGCCGGAGATTACCGTTGTATTGCGTTCTTTGGTGAGCCTAAAAATTAATATTTTACTTTATTTAATCTGTAATCTATTTTTTATCTGCAGAAGCTATGCGTTTGCTACAGATACTCTTCGCCCTGATAAAGTGAATTACAATATTCATTAGCATTCTGATAATAGATTTGGACAGGGAGACCCGCAAAACGCATAGCTCCTATATAGAAAATTTTTGTGGAAGCCTTAAAAATTTTTTGTCTTATTTTATTTAACTATACTTTGTTTTTTACTTAACACAAGTATCAAGATTGTGTTATTTACGAGAGAGATCTTGGTTTCTACACCAAGAGATTTGTATATACTTTTTTAAATTTCTTCGCAGGTAGCAGTGGATTAGTGTCGGATCCAGCGAGACTAACGCTCGCGACGATACAGGAGTTCTCCGATAAAAACGATGTCTATATCGAGGTGGCGGAGGGTAACACCGTGCCTATTACATGTCCTGTACCATATTCCGAACCGGAAGCCATAGTACAATTTTACAAAAACGACATGCTCATCAAGGATGCAAATTTAGTGAATGGCAAAACCATGGTCATCAAGGATGTCAGATTGGCGGACAGTGGATCATACTACTGTAGCGTTAACAATTACATAACGACAGTAACATTGACGAGCAATCATAAGATCATCTTGACGGTACACGCGAACTTGACTTTCCAACCGCCGTATCTTACCAAGCTATCGCAAACGGAATATGTAGTTACGCGTGGTAAAAACGTAACGCTGGAGTGTTTCGGCGCTGGTTACCCTGTGCCACACGTTACCTGGAGTCGCCTAGGCGGTTCTTTACCATCGAAGTCTGTGAAATCGTCCAGCGGTTTGACATTGGTCCATGTTCAACCATCCGATCGCGGGGAATATGATTGTGTGTGGAGCTATGATGTCCGACAGATAAAATCGGCGATCATTTTAAGAGTGGTGGAACCACCGAGGGTCACGAGACAGCCAAGCGCGTGCAAATTCCACGAAGGCGGAAAATTGCAGCTCTCGTGTAACGTAACAGGCGAGCCGCAACCAATCGTCGAATGGCTTATCAACGGAGAGTCCTTGATGCCTAGTGAGACACAGGAGATGACAGCCTCTACTCTTCTTATATCTGAGGTCGAGAAGAAGCACGCCGGGATCGTTCAGTGCGTCGCCAGCAATGACTACGGATCGCATTCAGGATACAACCTGTTGCAAGTTCAACCACAAGAGCATATTGTCGGCGGCAAGGCCGAATCGAAACCGAACTACGGGACTGTGTCAAGACATAAGCATACTAGGGGCGGTGGTAGACGTAACAAAAATAAAGAAGCAAAGAAAAAGGGAGACGGAGGTAATTATTTGTTTTGTATTATCATTTCGTTATCATTTTATCAAATTTTATCATTTTATCAATTTTATCGTTTGGCTGAAATATCATCGATTAAGTTCCTTCAGCACGATTTTCTTTTATGAAGAATTGCAAAACTCATAATTTTTATTAAGATTAAAATTGAATGGGGTTTTAATTTTAATTGTGCTTTTTATGTGATTAATTTTAACATAGTATGGCTTTATTTGACGATTAACTTTTGGACCGAGATTTTTAATTGAATACAAAATTACATAAACAGAGAAAAATTAAAAAATTGTAGCGCAATTTCAATTATCAATTTTATTTTCAATGCTATTTTTTATATCTAATTTTTCTTTTTAATTGTGAACATAATGAATCCAATTTCCGTATTATACAGATAGCATCCAAATTGATATATTAAATATGCATGTATAAAGCAAGAAGATCGAACTTTTTTGCGTGGGGGTCCAGGGGGGCGGAGCCCCTCGTCAGAGCTCGCGAGCCTCCAAAGGCAGCAGCGCGAGCAAGCTAGTTGTTTTTATCACTTTTCCTCCGAACGATGCCTTCCCTACGTTTACCGCCCACCATTGACTCAATGGTGTAGCCTTTGGTGGATAATTCTACCGCTTCGATATATGAGCTCTAATTAGTTTGACCGTGTTCGGACATTGTCATGAACTGTACCGACGGTATATTTAAACACAGCCTTAACATACAAGCAAAAAACTACCATGAAAATTAATGCTCTCATTACTGGTATCCTTATGAAGATGAAAACGTACGGAACTCTCACTCAACTTGTTATTGTTATGAATTACATAATTATTAAAAAAAAGTGGTTACACTCTTAATTTTTTTTTTATATATATTACATTTTCATTTCAATAACATTCATTTAAATAATTTTAATTCTGTTGTTGTCTTTTATATTTTAATCAAAAGATTAATTCCTCTCTATTAAATTATTTATCCTCTTTTCAGCAGAAATCGAGTTGAATCCTCCCGATGTGCCCATCATCACGAGATTGTCTGATATCTCCGTTATGGTGCGATGGACAGTACCGAAGAACACGGGCCTGCCAATACAATTTTTCAAAGTTCAGTATCGAGAAATAGGCTCGAAGATAAGTGGTAAACAGACGAAGTGGATGACTGCCAACTCTGAGATACCGAATCATGTGCGGTCCTTCGAAGTGACCGACTTGCAGACTGAACATACCTATCGATTTAGAATCGCTGCGGTATACTCAAATAACGACAACAAGTTGAGTAAGAATTCCGTACGTTTTCATCTCCATAGAGATACCGGTATTGAGAGCACTAAAATGCCAATACCTCTATTGACTAGAATTGAAGCGTTAGGGCCACATGAGATGTTGTTGCTTTGGCAGAATCCCAACAGATCAGCAAAAATCGATGGGTTTTATATATATCATCGGGCTTCCACCTCAGCCGGTGAATATTTGAAAACCACTGTCGAGGGAAAGGATGCTTCCAACATGACCATTTCTCACTTACTACCCGATACTCCATATGAATTCAAAATTCAAAGCTTTTCTGTAGATGCGGCATCGGAATTTTCTCAAATATTGCGACATAAAACTGAAAAACTCGTTGTTGAGCATCCAGTTCAGCAAGTCGTGGCGGAAAATAAATTGAGACCGAACGAGAATAACAAGAATGTTAGTATACACGCCATAATCGGTGGAGTATTTGGAGCATCGGTCATTCTGGTCGCTCTCGCTTTCGCAGCGAGATTCCTGTACAAAAGAGCCAAGTATAAGCAAAGTCAGGAATCGCAAAGTGAAGGTATGTGTTTTGAAGAAAAAAATTGATAAAACGGAATTCTTTCATAATCTTGAATGTAGATAACATACTATATAACTGTTGTGTGTTTCGCGGGTTTTCTCCGTGTCTAGATCCATTCTTGGAATGCCAACGTTTCGTGAGTCTTGCAGTCCATTTCATCAGGGCGAGGAGCAGCTTGATACTGAACTGTAAGGCTCACGAAATGTTGGCATTCCAAGAATGGATCTAGACACGGAGAAAACCTGCGAAACACACAACAGTTATATAGAAAGCACCCATGGAAGTCTCAAGAATATTAGATAATATATTCTTTTTTTTTACAAGCAGGTAAACCAATAACAAATGGACGAGTAATAAACGGTGGAGTCACAGACTCCAAGATTAACATTACATCCAATCCGCTTGCCGGCCTCGACACATCCGAAGATATAATGCAGCCTAAGGTCAGTATTTGTAAGTAACAACATTTGCACTTTTATTTCACTGGAAGAAAGTAACGGAACTGAATTCAGTCATTTGGCATTGATCCATCGATAATGAGAAGGCATTGAATTTCGCTTTCAAGCTTTTAATTCTATAGCTGCGCTCGCTTTGGGTGCGACATACTCGACTTGTTGCTAACTTTAATCAGTCATTTACTTTCCTTCCGGAGGTCAGTACGATTCTAGACGAGCGCGGAAAAGTACACGTTAAACACATACATAAAAATTCTGTCGCTTTAACAATTGAATTAGTTTTGCATTTATTTTAAGTAAGATCTTTCAGTATTGACATTGACTTCTGCTCTCGTCTAATAAGTGTAAATCTGACATTAAATTGCCCGATATATTAAGGAGACTAGTCTTTTCTAGTTTTAGCATTGGTCGCGCGCTGCTCTTTAATTCTACTCGCTCTCTGCACTCTCTCTGGAGCCGCTTTTCTTTTGTTTTTCCGAACGCGACACACGCACGTTACCACTTACACGCTCTAGATCTGAAAAAAGAAGCGAACGAACACGCATGTTTCTAAATCCAGAGCGGACAACAATCATCGATGGAAATGACGTCGTTTCTAAACGGCCAAAACAACAATGGCAGCAACAACGGCCATAACAACGGCGACGCAGCTGGGTCTGACGTAAACGTCACGTCACATAGCGAGCCGTCGTCTCTACGTCAAGGGCCGCTACCTATCGAACAACGTTTGTGAGAATGATTGCAGCTATATCTCTGTTTTATAGACGGTAAGACCCGACCTGACCCGCATCCTCGAAGACGGACGTTTACACCGTTGATCGAACCCACGAATATATTAATGAATTTTATTTCGCGGGAAGAAACGTAAGGACTTGTCGATACGTTATCTCATTGAAAAATATAACTTATAGACTGTATTAACGTTCAGCTATTATCGCAACGATGAGACTGTTGCAAGACATTTACAGGGTGTCTTAAGTAGATATGCTCAAATGTATTCGCTACTGTAGATTGGGATTTATTTCACGCAACTTGCATGGGAAAAGATCTGCGACGTCGTAGATTTCTCGGCAAGTATGATGTATTTTTTATATTCAATATAACTCAATGTAATGATTATCGAATATAGTATTATATATAAACAGATACTTCTTTTCAAGTCTTCTGTTTATCGATACGAAGATAGTATTTCAGAAATAGTCCCATTTTATAGTGCATCGTTAGAAAGTAAAAATGATCTGTCTGCATCCTATAACATATTCTTTATCTTTCTCTTTCTTTTTATAAGAATTTTATTGATACCCTTGTCCGTGAGTGAAGATGTGAAATTAAATTAATGTACCTGCGAAGTAACTGACTTAACTGTTACACATCTACTTGACGATCGTGAACTAGTGAGCGTTGACTAATATTGTTTAGTAATTTTTTTTATCCCTTTTTGTGGTTTCTATCCCTTTACACACTTTCATAAGCGAATTATATTTTTTAAAAATTTTGTACTAAAAGTTTATGTATTTCTAACACCCGGTTGTACCAACGTTACTTTTGATTTTAAGCGAAATTTAAAACTTTCTCTATCTCATTTTAAAACCGAAAAGAGACAGGAACAAAGAGACTTTTAAGCCTCGTTTAAAATTAAAGTAATGTTGGTGCAACTGGGCCTTAAGTACATAATTTAAAGATACACAATACGTATAGTTACATTAACTATTCGCGAATGTTGAAAATAAGGTAGTGTTATTTTACGAATAGAGACTTACTAGTAATATCCTTTTTTATAAAATAATTAAGGCGTAATGTGGTTTTTTGAGTCATATATTGTTAACATTATCTTGGTGTGTATGCCTGTTATTTTTATAAGTGTTTTCCTAGCTGCAAAAGAAAGATCAAATAATTTACTTTTACTATTATATGTTATTCATGATCAATGCAATATTATACGTCATGATATCTCTGACGGTGATTTGTTATCAAAATTGTATATGTATATAAAACGTTATTTTGAGAAAAACCGTTATAATATATGGTGAGCAGGAAAAGAATATGATAAAATTATATTTTGATAATTAATATTAGTGTATGGCAGCAAAAGACAAAAATTGTAAATACGAGTGTACAAAACTTTTCTAATAAATTGTTTAAGCATTTGGCTTACGAAAATATTGCAATTCACAATCTGTGAATTAACACAATGAAGCTAGTGAAAATATACATTGTAAATATTAGGATAATACTCAAGCGACATGAATGAATATATGTGCCTTACATCTTGCCTGAGGATAATGATTACGAAAAAAATAACGATTATTTATATATTTCTGTACATGTATGCTATCATTTTTTGTGTACTTAATTTTTATAAAATAAATTATATTTTAAAAAAATGAAAAAAATGTGAGATACACGAGCCTGCGCGAAATAAAGTTTTATCAAGCATTCCTTTTTTTATTCTGTGAGATTTTATAATTATATTTGGACATAACATGCTTTAAATATAACGATTATGCGATTAGATAAATAATCATTGATAAAATACTGTTGAAGATTCAGGGCTGGATGTTTTTCATTAAAAGAGATATTTATAGTTCCAATAATGAAATGTTAGAATTGTCTACACTCAGTAGATATCAACTAAAAATAACATAACATTTATGATATAATTCACACTCAACATTGTAACTGTTATGTAACACTATGTGTTATTGTTTGCGTTCGGCGGACCAACCGTTGAGTGCTCACTGTTATTGGTGTATTATTTTAGATCATCCAATTAGCATTTTAGATCTGGAAGAATACATCAATAGCAGCGAGCGCTCACTCAACTGTTGAGTTCGTTGAACGTAGCTATTGTCGTTTTTGTTATGATTATTATGAATTACATAATTATATACGAAAATTATCATTTTAGTGGTTATAATTTGGAATAACAACGCATATACCAGATACCAATATATTTATATTGTTGAGAGATAAAATTATATATATTTATATTATATTTAGTTAGTATGACTGGATATATAATTTCTAATTCTCAAAGGATAAAATTGCATATGTTACGTTATAAATTCAATTATCACACTTTTTTATATATAAAATTCTATTTCAATTCTATCACAAAAATTAATCATTTCTGTATACATATTGCACATGTTTTTATACGTATAATATTCAATATATAGTTTATTTACGTGTGATTTCTTAAATTTTCTTGCGTATTGCGTACATATGTACATAGAATTACGAAAATAGAGTTTCGTCACGAGTTATATAAGTTCAAAATATAAATTTAATGATTTTTCTTATTTCTTCCTGCGGCCATCGAACATTTTTGAACCAAAGGACTAATCCCGCCGACACCTGTGCCTCTTCCGGCCAGCTGGACAGAGGGCGCTCGACGGTTCCGCTGCGTGGATTTAAAAGTAACCGTAAACCGCGTGTATCACGACCTCGGAGAATCTGCGAATTGTATGCGTTCGTATGTACGTGCACAACATAAATAAATAAATCGAGTGAAACATCATAGAGAATTGTCCTTCGCATGGATTTAAAAGTAACCGTAAATCGCGTATCATATATCTAAGAGAGTCTGCGGATTGTAATGTTCGTAGAATTCATCAAACTAAGGTATAAAGCAACTAGTCTGTAACTCTGCAGCTGGAAACGATTCACGAGATTCGTCAAAATAACACATCGACTTTTCTTCTGTTTTTTTTTCTCTTTTTATTAGCGACCGTGAAATCATAAACACCGGCAGATCTCAACGGCGGGACTGAGACTCGAGATCAGGATGTGCGATTTGATAGACCTGAACAGTTCGGACGTGAGGGGAGCATTAGAACCGGCAAAGTTGGCGTCGCCGTTGATCCCGGCGCCGAAGAATATCGAGTGTGACGATGGAACGAACTTGGAATTGGTGACGGAGAAGCGTGAGAGTGATGGAAACAATCCATTCGATCAAGTGTTGCACGAAACCGTCGAGTACGTCAATAAGAAGGGTGATCCCTTCGAGGTAATGTTACAACGAGCCTTAAGATCTAAAAGTTTGAGGAACGCACAATCCGTGGACTTTACAGACGACTTTACACCGAGGAAAAAGAGATATTTTAAAACGATGAACAAGACGTTTGGTATGCTCGACGAGTCGTTCAAAAGCAGGTTTGGCTTGTTCAATAGAGACAAGAAGGAAGCAAAGATCAAGACAAGAAGCGTTGGTATCGATATGAGAAACGCTGACATTTGTGACAGCGATACAGCAGATAGTGTGTGTCTCTCTAAACAGGAACATAAGATATCTATTGTTGCTTCAGACTCACTTGAGTTGTCTATCTTAAACCAGTCTGCAATGAACGACACACTGCTGGAAGGATTTCCTAAGTCCAAGGAGAGTGACAAGGTGTCACTTTTTCTAGAGAAAGATATGGCATTTGAAGAATCTGTCTTCCCTTCAAACGTCAAACATTTAAAACTGTCAGATACTCAGCGTTCGTTATCACAAGGAAAATCACCAACAGAATTACTGTATCAGAATAGAAGATCGCAATCCGTAACAGAGGACAAGAGGAAAGTCTTGCAGAGTGACAATAGCACTATATCATCCTTCCTGGACAGAGGCTTCATGGAGAGTAGAAGCGAGCAATCTGTGTTATCCAGTTTATCAAATATCTCGTCTATAACAAAATTGACTTCTGCTTCACTATCGTCGTCAATACTGTCGAATGATCCTATGAATCATGCTTTCTTGGATAACAGCTCATTGAAAATGAGTCAGGATAAGATGAGTACAACTGAAAATTCTATGGAAATGAAGCTGAAGCAGTATGACTTATCGGACTTGGCAGAAAGATTTAACAAATTGAAATGCATTATGAATAATACAACCAATATCTCGAGCATAACGGAGGAAGACTCAAATTCCATGAAAGAAGAAAATATCAAACGAATTGCAAATAATAAATTAATAGATGTCGATGTATTTGTTCCAGAACAAAATAAAGAATTTAACAGAAGCTCATCTTCCACTTGTTCTTCGGACTCTGTATTCACTGTAAGATATTTAATATTACATTTTGTATAGCATTTAGATTTATTTTATAAAAAATGTTTAAATTTGTGTTTATCATTTAGTATCTCAACATTTAAATCTAAATGAATAGTTTTACAAAAATAATTTATTTCTAAATTATTTGATATTGAAACAGAACATAAAAATTGATTACAGAATACAAGTAAAATCGATAAATCGATACTGAAAGAAGCCAAGGTACTTGCAAAGACTTTTGAGGAATTGACATCGAAAACTGATTCTGGATGTAAGTATTTTATGTATTTATTATAACACTCGCAATTAATTTAAGTTCTTAACAGTTCTTTTATTGTTCTTTTTTTACCAGCTATAGAAGATGATTTTATTTCAAATAATACTCTGTGGATGTCAGAATTACTACCGGCATTTGAGGATGAACCTGTGGTAAATGATTTAATTGATTTACCTGTGTCGCCAGAAAGAAATTTAAAAGACATTAAAAACAGTGATACAAAGCAATCTCCTGCAAGTGTCGATAGCGCGGAAGAGAATATATTTAAAGAAATGGAATCACCATTTACCAATAGTTCTGTTGTAAAACAAAACATAACTTCGTTATTGTTGGATCTTAGAAAATTAGTTAAAGAAAGTAACCCGAAAGCTAAAAAATTACTCGATGATCTTGAAAATATTTTGGATATTAATTATAAAAATAATACAGAATTATTAGTAACTTGTTTCAATACGTCAAATAAATCACAAAGTTCTCTGAAAATATCTTCGGAAAGCATCGAAAGATTTAATAAATCAAGTACAGGTAAAAGTGAAGAAAAAGAAGATAGTAAAATATTATTTTCAGAAAAGCTTTGTAGTGATGAAAAATCGCTGCCAGACATAAATACATTGAGAGATACATCACCAGATATTGTTAGCATTGAGAAATCATTAAATATGTCTTTATCCTGTAAAGATAATAGCGAAGATTGTATGAGTACATCTAACTTATCAGAACACAGTAAACAAAAAGTAAAGAAAAGTAAAGAAAAAGATAATCAAGTAGATAAAAAGGTAGCGATAGAACTGTTGATAAATCTTAAAAAATTATTGAGTGGTCAGGCTGAAAAATACCGCATTAAATAGCACTGAAAATGAAATGCAAGCAAATTACATTGAAAAGCAGAATATTCAACAGACTACACCTGTACGAAATCGTCAAGAATCTAGTCGTAATGTGCATTCGTCTACACTTTCGACAAAAATGGTGCATAGACGAAGCTTGGAGTCAAAATCTAAAGTGAGTAAATATTTATTTTATTTTCTACGATAAAATTTTAATTGTCTTATGCATTATTGTATTTTTGCCATTTTAGAAGATAGATAGAAGAAGTATATCCGCAATTGAGTCATCGCCCAAAAACACGCAAGTATGCAGACGTAAGAATACATCTGAATCTGAGAACCGTCAGAAACGTTTTTCAAGCGATCCCGGATTTATTAACAATTTATCAAATAAAAAACTTATGCCAGAAGCGTATAACTCAAGAAAGGGTAATTTGTATATTTATATATTTGCGCATTATTATTACATGATCATTCAGATATATAAATTATTGAATTACATTTTGAAATGTAAATAATATACATTTGTGATATATAGATGATTAAGTACTCTAAAAAATTTTAAGGGGGATTCCTCACACTAAATCAAGACGAAAATTTCATATAATTGTATTCCCGAAATGGCTTACCATTTCAAAGATACACAAGAGTTAAAAGAAATATTTTTTCCAAAAATTTCCAAAAACCACTTTAGTGTGTTATTTTGATAAAACTTTAAACATATACAAAGTTTCAACTTTAGCACCCTGTCTATTTAAAACATATGATCACACACACATAAAATTTTCGTCTTGATTATAATGTGATTTATAGTGTGAGGAATTACCTCTTAAAATCTTTTAAAGTACTTAACTATCCTGTATAGATAATCGAATTGAATTGAATTTGTTAAAATATATTTCAGCAGAAGTTGCAAAGTCTGATAGCGGAAAAGAGAAATCCATTGCTATAAGCGACGTTAAAAATAAACTGAAAAAGAGATCAGACGTAATTAATAAAAGAGGTCCTATGAAAGCAGTGCATCCTCTAGATAATATACAGAAAAGAAGAGGTAGATCTCTCTCTTTTAAACTTATTGAAATAATTCGAAGAAACTTGATTAATTGATAATATCCCTGAATGCTTATTAAATATAGAATTAATTATAAAATTAAAATACAAAAATTGATATTTTTTGTTATAACTAGCAACTAAGCATTAATGTTTTATTAACTGATAATATAATTTGCTCATTTCTACAACAATGTAGCATCATTTGGGAGACAGGCGCCATCTTCTCAAATCACTACGCCACCAAAATCCGACAAAGCTATTCCATCGGATAATAAAATAATCAGCAGCACCCCAAATTCGACGGATAATTATTACATGCCTAAGAAACCTTCAAAATCCAAACCGATAGCCTCGTCAACACCAGACGGCCAAAATAGCAAGAGTGTACCGTTGATATCCG
The DNA here is from genome assembly GCF_000204515.1 of Acromyrmex echinatior. The sequence goes on along the minus strand of NW_011627104.1, from coordinate 1,548,099 downwards.
CTAATAAAAAGCGTAACCTTTCCTGCGATATCTCGCCGGTGACTACGCATGTAAACATGTTGAACAGCGATGAACAGAAGAATAGTCCTAAAAGGTGAGAGCAAATCGATTTAAAACAATCAGGTTTTTAGTTCATTATTTATCAAAACAAAAGAAAGAAACTGATTTAAAACAATAATCGTTTCTTTAGCTTATCATTTATTTCAAAAGTAAAAAAAGAAGAAGAAAATATGAAGATAAGATGTAAGAAACGGTTTTGTTTATTTCACAGAATGTCTAAGCTGCCAACGCCGAAGAAATGTACAACACCTACGCGTCAGCAAACGGACGGTATTCCGAGGTTCCTGACGCCACCGAGGCATTATTCGTTCAATACAAATAATCTGCAATCGCCGCAGCGCTTGAACAAGAGCTTAATCAGTTTTCAGCGGTACTCCCCTGCGAATGAGAAGAATGTCGGAAAGACAATACAGCAGAGTCCGCTGAAGGAAACTAATAGAATCACACCGAAAGTTAAACCATTTAACTTGGTACGTGTGTAACATGTTTCGTACGAGTATTATCGGATCAATCTTTTACATTTATGCGCAGGTTTCCAAAATTAAGCGACATAGTATCAGCAATTTTGCCGAGAAGGAGAATAATTATGTGCGAGATTGAAGTGAAAAAAAGGAGCAAATCGAAACGACCGCGCCGTTGTGATATTGATAGTATATCGGAGCTTGCTTCATTGAAAAAATTGTCGTAAGACGTACGGTTTTTGTTTTATACTCTTGTGATAATATTTATATGTTTTATAATAAAATGTGTGATTCGACTGTTCGCGAGTCTTAAAGTAATCTCATTAGAGCGTTTTTGTACAAACATTATGTGTATCCTCGAATTTATTTACGCAATTTATTTTCTTCTTACATTAGGCCTTTATTACACCTCTCTCATATGTTTGTGCATACGCTAATTATTCAATTGCTACAAGCTTATTATGAGACCTACAGTTTTAATACCGGTTCCGAACGGCGGATTTTTCGAGAGGTGTTTTTGTGGATATTCTCGGGAGATTTTCGGCCTTTTCCGAGAGGAGACACGAGCATAGATATTTTGATTTCCTACTGGGATCGATCGAACCCGGGATCTCTGGTATGATAGACCAACGTGCTGTCTGTCATGCCACGCTCGCGCTCACACACTTTATCAAAATAATTTAAAATAATAAAAAAAAAGAAGAAGAAAAAGAAGAAGTGATGCGTACCTTTTTTTAACGGTCATTTTCATAAAGCATTTTTAGAATGCTTAAAGCTTTTTAGAATGGATAAAGCCTCTCAGACCGTATAATGTTTATTTCGTTTTGATAAAAAAGAAAATATGATTTTATATTTTTGTCTATAAGCTGGCGCGTAAAAAATGTACAAGTTGCGCATCACTGGTTTAAAACAATGCAATAATGAAATCCCAGGTTTATGAAAAAATTAATGAGATTCGACGAGGCGAATTATATTATTAATTACTAAGGATATAACTCTGATAATTTTGAAAATGTTCCAATAACATGCTTTAAAAATTGATTTCCCCTTCACTTCCTCCCAGCTATGTACTTAATGATTTATTGATTGTAGCATAAAATCTAATGTTCGGATGCGTAGTGCCAATTGAAAATACTTGCTTAATATGAAAAACTGTTATACGTTTTTGTACGCGGCATTAAAAAAAAAATGTTGACATCCGTTCGCGTGGAATCCGTGATTAAAATTTAAAATTGAAAAGGTTGCGGCTGATCCGTGTGATTCGTTCCACGCATGCGCTGCCCCCTCCCCACTTTTGTACGCACGCATGCGTATGCGCGCGCAGAATCATATGATCGCCTCGGTCCTCGCCGCCTTCGGTCGACGGCGACGCCGCGGATTTCGGAAACGGCAGATGCAGCATTGTATCCGAGGCTGAATTTGTGGGCGTCACGTGCTTTCCCGAAAATTTTCTTTTTTTTGAGAACTTGGGTGAGTTAATATCGAAATTTGAAATACTGATACTCTTCTTTGACTTTCACATTCTACTTTCAACGTAATTCAAGTAGCTGCGCTGGAGAATTGACGCTCTGGTGGAGATCGCGATCGAATTCCGATCAATCTAATCATTAGTTAATTTACTACATAACGCGCATTGTAATCCGTTCATGTTCATTTCTGCTAATGTAGTATTAATCTGGTTTAACTTAGTTTTTAGCTTTCTTCAACTCTCTAAGAATAAGAAAAAAATAAAGAGTAAATTAAATCGAGACTTACCCTATAAGCGCATATTATTTGATATTATTTGATAAGTAATATTTTAGACAATATTATTTGATTAAGTAATTTTTTAGACATATTTTTAAAACATGAAATGTAACACTTGAAGAATATTGTTCTAAAATTATATAATATTAAGTAATACTCTCAAAATATTAATGGGAGGTTATATATCTATTACTGATAATATTGTATGATTATTAAAAGTAACGTAATGATTGTTAAAAGTTATTTAATGGTACTGTAATGTTGTATAAACATTAAAAAGTATTATAACAAAATTTACTTTAATTTGTAACAACTGTTACAACTGTTTAATATAAATATATGTTTAAAGACTGAAAATAATTTTGGCGCGCTTGTAGAACTGTAGAACTGGATATTCTGATACTTATTAGGTGTTGGAATTAATTCGTAGCGTTTTTTAATGAAAGAATGTTATTTATTTCACATGAGCATTAAAAAATACATTAATGAAAGTACTTCCCATCACTTGTAAAACGCTACGAATTAATTCCAACACCTAATAAAATCATGCAAAAACGTTTTTTTTTTTTAGCACAAGACGCAGCATAAACTGATAAGAAATTTTTCGTTATTAGATTGTGAATTCAAATTGCATTAAATTAAGAGAGAGAAAGAGAGAATAATTAATATTTATAAATATTTTAATAATGTTTCAGGGATATTAAGGTATAATACCTAGGATATTTATATAAATGGACATATAACCTCTATAGAATATTCTCATAATATTAAAAAATATTATGATATTTTCGAAATATTAATAATAACTTATTTTAATTTGTTAATAATAACCATATAACATTCTAGGAATATTTTGCACTTATAGGGTATTGTATAATCTACATAATATATGGATATATTATAGATATAATTTTATTTTATTTAATCTACATTGATAGAAACGAACATAAACACGAACAGTTGGAACTTTTTTTCCGTATAGAAGAACGAAGTTTTGTTATAAAGTCTTGTTATAAAATCTTATCGATTAACGAGTTATTAACAGTTGATCGAACAATTTAATTGAATTTAGTCAAAGTTAATCGTAAAATAAAGATTGAAAATTGAGATAATGAAATATAAAAGAAATGTTTTCGCCTTTTAGAAAAATTCAACTTCATTTCTATTACTCTCCCTTATATTCGACATATGCTCTGATTTTTATTTTTACCAGGACATCTATATTAGATCAAGAGAATCCCATATTGTTTGCAAATCAGTTTCGCAAGTTCTTATAAAAACAGCAAGTTTTTCGTCTGCTTTAGGCCCGATTATACCAATGTAAGATTAATTTTAATCTTTGTTTAATTTACTGTTTATCTTTTTTTTAATTCTAAGAATAGAGAAAAATAAACATCAAATTTATTAGTCGTTCTTGATCCCCATTTGGATTCAAATTTCTTTATTCGTTCGGATTTCATTTACTGCAATGTACGTGCGTCTAATTTCCGACACGGTTATGGGAATTGCGAAGTGCGAAGCCTGGGCTGTATTTCGAAACACCTACATTAATACAAAAAACTATAGTTTACGGTTGCTTTTCTTGTAAGAGACACATAGCATTTTTAACAATAGCGGGGTTGAACCGACTTGGATTAAATTAATAGCTGCTTTAGCAGAATATTTATTTTGCATACCATTGATACTTTTCTTCCTGGATTAGCTCGGATCTACAATAGATTTTTAAGCCTTAAACCTTAAATAAGAAATGAAATCATAGTCAATTTCTTACGGCTTAACACTTAAAATATTTATTGTATGTATAATTTACTATGGTAGCTGAAAATATGGTAACTGTGGTACAATAAATATTTTAAAGATTTTGACTATGAATTCCAATAAAATTAATCAAACTTATTATATATTTTACTGTAGTTTTATTAACGAATAAGAGAAAATTCTCCGAAATATAATCCCAGAATTATCATATTTCCAGAACAAACTCTAAGAGAAAATTTTCTCCGCGTAACTGTTGCGGTTGACGTTACGTATTTTATCTGCTATAGTCGAAAACATTAACAATCAACACAAACGTAAAAGATAGAGCATTCGTATCGATTGTATTGTTGAAAGAAAAACAGCCTAATGCGGGATCTGCAATAGAAATCGTAGCGGTCTTAACCCTAAAAGTGATGTAAACAAGAATTTTAGTTACTTGCAGTTACGTTTTAAAATATAATTCTGTATGGGCGACGCTTTAAGGATATATCCACACAAACTTGCTTCCAATCGTATAACTTTTATAAAGACGCACATAAAATGTGATTGGATAATTTTCTTTATGCATACGTTTATGTGGTTATGCAAATTTATGTAGATATACCTTAAGTTCCGAATAGGTATAGTAAACCTTAAGGCCCAATTCCATCACGCACGGTTGACTCTTAACCAAGGTTCAACTTGTTTCTCATCTCTTTCCAATTCTAGAATTGAAAAGAAACAATGAATAAGTTAAACTTTAAAGGGTTCTCTACATAGAAAATCTCGTAGATGGTAGTGGAGTCTTAAGTCGTAGGAAACCAACCAATCACAATCAAATATAAGGAGAATACTCGATTAGAATTGGTCAGTTTCCTACGATTTAAGACTCTACGACCGTCTACCGTCTTCTATGTAGAGGATCCTTAAGAATTAACTATGAGGTGTGGAATTGGGCCTAAGAAATTGACCAATCATAGTCATGTATTTTTCTCATTCGATTATGTGACTTAGGCCCGTTTCTACAAACGCAGATTAACTTTAATTTCGATTCAATTTACTCTTTGTCTTTTTCTAGTTCTAAAGATTAGAAAAAAACGAAGAGTAAGTTGAACCGAGATTAAAGTTAATCTACATTGGTGGAAATGAGCATTAGGGTCTCTTTCACCAATCTTGGTTAAGCTAATCGGTTACATGGAGCTCATTTAGGCCTAGTTTCACCTTTTATTACTCATTATTATTCTAAATAAGTTAAAAATTAATCATTTATCGATTAAAAATTCATCATAATCGATTAAAAATTAATCATGAGTTGTGAAACTTTTTCTAATCTTTTTCTAATCTTTGGAAATAGAAAAAGACAAAGAGTAAGTTGAATCGAGATTAAAGTTAATTTATATTGGTAGAAACGGACCTTAGTTGTTTTCCCACAAGTTTCACACAAGTGATACTAAGTCTAAAGTTATGAGTATTTTGTACTTATATAATGATCACTATTTGTTTACTTTAGTGACAATGTTATCGCGTAACATAGGTTTATAATCTCTTTTATTTTTAATATGAATTAACGTTAAAGACACGGTAAAGCATACGATCGAGCTTGTGCAGATTGTATAAAAATTCAATTAAATCTTTATCTTTATTTCACTTATCAGAATGAAAAGGGACGTGCATTCAATTGACGTCACAAATGAGAATTATCCAAGTTTTAATATAAAAAGGAAACAACTACATTAATCCCTTGCGGCTTGAGGCTTACTACATCTATTGCAGGTCTGTTTCCTATTCCTGAATAGGAAACTGGTGCCACAAGTTGAAGTGAAATCAACGTAAATTTGTTTTAGAGAAGAATAAAAAAAAAAGACTGCGTTTCGGGGAGGGGGAGGGCATAAAACGGCGGGCAACAGGCAGGCGTATGGCCGGCACTGGCGGTGCGCCGGCGGTGCGAGTACTGCGCGTTGCGTGCCATCTTGGCGGTCCGTCCATATCGCGTTCGGTCGCGGCCGGCGTGCGATCCGTTTTGTTTTCCGTCGAAATCGGTGCGGCTAGTAACGCGCATCCGTCGAACTGCGCACGGACGATCCTGTGGCGATCAAGGTGCGAGACCCGGACGTCCATAGTACGTCACGTTGTATTCTCCACAGGTATGTACCGGAATTATTTCGGATAGGCCCGCGATTGGGTTAACGCGCCATTCCTCTCGGTCGACGAGAAAGAGAGAGAATACGCGCGCGCGCGCGCGTGTGTGTCGATTGGCCCGAGCGGCGCGCCAGAGAGGAACATTCGTTAATCATTCGAGTCGCGAAGGAAGCGATTGCGTTATTTTCCTGATAAGTTGAAGTCGGCCGCATCGTGTTGTAAGAAAAGAACGACGCGCGCGCGAAAGCAGACGACGATAACGGCGGAGCGACGACGGACGGCGCGGCAGTGGCGCGCGTGAAAGATGACGAGGATGAGATTATAAGCGTGTAACGTATTCCGGAGTAAAGTTTGGTAAGTCGTTTAGCATCGGTCACATGCGTCTCGTGCCGCGTTTTCTCGACTTTCCACGTGAGTTCCCGTAACGATAGATATTCCTGATTTCGACTCGTCCGAACATTCTTGGCCCGGCGCGAGCGAACTCGGAGCGAAGCGAAGCGCGCGATGCGCGATCCGGAGAGCCACGCACCGTCGTGTGCGTGCTCGCGCGCGCGCTTCGGACGTGATCGCCGACCGGATTTCATCACGTCAACGTCGTGTCGACGGCGACATGTATATTGACGCGTATATCGACACGATATTGGCAAAGTGTTGAGGTACCCAAAGAACACGCAAAAAGTCCAAAATCAAGACGTAAGATGTCTTAAAAAAAATTTTTTAGACGTATATGTAAGATTTTTGAAAAGTATCTTTAAGTCTGTTCTTTTTGGCTGAACTTTTGTACCAGTTCATCTTTCTTCCTTTTCTCTCCAGGAGGAAAGAAGAGGAAGAAAGATGAACTGGTGCAAAAGTTCAGTCAAAAAGAACAGTCCTTTTAAGACGTCTTGTATCTCATTTTGGAAACACGTGTTGTCTAGATATTACAATATAATATATGTATGTATAATCAAGAAGTATGCCCTCTATTTCCCCGTGGATTCGAGACTCGCGCTGGATCTTCGGATCTGTGGCCGGATATTCATGGTACTATAATTAATGGATTTCCAACTCACCTGCCTTTATGGGTTGGAAATCCATTGGGGGAAGGTAATTAAAGAAGAAGAAAGTTTGATCGAGCTGGAACATTGGCAGGAGATTGGCACTGAGAGCAGCTGAGAGAATCGCGCCGGCATTAATACATGACACCGAGGCAGACACGCAACTACAAAGCGCGATGGCGCGCGCGCGCGTGAGCACACAACGACACCGTTACGGTTTACGGCGCGGCGCGACGACGCGCCGCCGCAGCCGCCGCGGCGCGGCGGCTACCGACGTATTCACGCTGGTATTCGCACAGTCGTCGCGGCTGTGCGAGGTTCGTTGGAGGTTAGGGTGGCCATTTTTCTCGGCGCGTATTACCCCGGATTGTGCCTTCCGCGCCGCGCAACCTTCTTGATACTCGTCGTCCACTAATCGCGCGGATCGTGGAAAACTCGTCACCGCGTCACGTGGTGCGATTACACGCCCGCTTCTATCTCGTTCGCGTTTAACGCTCGAGGTGTTGTGGACCGAGACACACGGTGGTGCGCTCTTATTACACGCTTTTTGGCACGCAGGTAAGTACAGGCGCGTACTTCCCCCGGTGCGCGTGGAAAAAAGTCCCCGGGCTCGCTCGCGCTCTCTCTCTCTCTCTCTCTTTCTCGCTCGCTCGCGCTCTCTCTCTTACGCGCGCATGTGTCATCTCTTGGACGAGAAGATTCTCGTCCATCCCGGTGATCGGTTCCCTGATCGGCAATCAGGTGTGCGCGAATCGTCTCGCGTCCCGGCGAGGAGTCGAGGACAACCAGGGCGACGGCGACACGCGTTTACATGCCGGTGGATCCGTGTGGCCATTGTTTATAAGAATTGCCCGATCTCAGTCCGTTTCGGACGTTACGTACCAAGACGTACCGCCGAATCGAACGTTCGAGTCGTTTGCGATTGACGCGATAGGTTTAGGTACAGCAGCGTACCGTCGAGTTTCGCGCGACGGCGTTTTCACGAGCGCGACGAACAGGGGGAGGGGGATCTTCGACGCGTTTTTCCCGGTATCTCGCGTCTCCGAGTCCCGAGAGCGAGCGGTCGCGCGCGCGGAGGGTGTGAAACGCGCATCGCGCTCCGCAGTTCGATGTTCGATCCGCGCCGCGCCGGCGAGAGATTATCACGCGCGCGCGTGTCCTCGCGCTTCTCTTTTTCTTTTCTTTTCCCTCGGCGTTCGTCCACGGCAGAGCGCGGACGCGCGCGACGACAGGACGATTCGGCTTATTCGGCAGGCGCGATTGCGATTCAAAAACTTTTCTCGGAAGCGTGGAAACGACCGGCCGCTCCTTCACAAGGCGAGGAGATACCGGACGATCAGATCGGCGCGGCGCTACGCATTACTGTTGCCAAGTCTCTGAACATTATTCCCTACCTTGCGATTTTCTCAATATTTTAACTGTAACTGTTGGACCTTTTTTTTGCATTTTTCACTCCAAAAATCATACGGAAATTTTCCTAAACTTTTTGTATCCCAAAAAATCTCGATAAAAGGAATAAAATCTTCACATCTGCTAGCAATTTTACTAAATTCGCAACACTACACTATTGCGTATTTGTCAGTCTTAAGATATATCTGTATAAAGAAAATTATCCAATCACATTTTACGAGCGTTTTTATAGCAGAAATATGATTGGATAATTTTCTTTATTGCAGACGTTCATCTATGCAAGTTTGTGTGGATATATCCTTAGAGATGAGTCTGGATATTTTTAAAAAATATCGAAAGTGTTCGAAAATATTGGATGTATTTTGTTTTGCGCTTCCAGTGTTTGCAAGCGGATTTGTCTTTGTTATTATATTTGATAAACAATGAACCGATTATTGCGCGCCTTTCGGTTTTATCGAAATTTTACGCGTTAAGGAAGTCTAACAATCTGCGCATGCGATTGGGTAATCTCGCAACGCGTAAAATTTACTGAAAGGTGAAACAAACGGCCAATAAGGATAAACTGATACTTACAATGTGAAAACGAAGCGCGCTCATCAGGCTTGTTCTTTTTTGCTAAACTTTTGCACCAATTCATCTTTCTTCCTCTTCTTTCCTCCTGGAGAGAAAAGGAAGAAAGATAAACTGATGCAAAAGTTTAGCTGAAAAGAAAATAGGCCTACTATAATATACGTTAGATTAAAATCGAACACGCATTAAAGATTGAGATTAAATATTGAAATTTGACCAATGAGGACAAAGAAATTTTAACTCCTTTTATTTTGATTGGTCAAATTTTAATCTTTAATCTCAATCTTCAATGTGTAATCTGATTTTGGCATGTATATTATAGATTTGTCTATTTTTGTATACGATTTTTTCGAGAATGATGTCTGGGTACGAGCGATTTTTGAGAACGTGATGCTATAAATGCTTTGAAACATTTTTGGATTAGTCAGTAAATTTGTTTTTCTGATTTTATCAAATGCTTCAATGCATTTGTTAGTAAGACTTTAATTGCATCAAAATTCTACGATAAAATACTCTCTTAAGTGGTGTCTACAATAAGATGTTAAGGAGTAAATCTTATAGACTTTCTACAATAAGCTATAACCTAAACTTAAGCTGTAAGAAATTGGCCAATCACAGTCGAATGAAAATAATCGTTTATGATTGGTCAATTTCTTATGGCTTAAGACTTAAAGCTAAAGTTATGGCTTATTGTAGAAAGCCTATTAAGCTTTGAGTCTTAAGCCATAAGAAATTGCCCAATGTGAGAAGAATGGTCGGCTATGATTGGTCAGTTTCTTACGGCTTAAGACTTAAGTTTTATACTTGAAAATCTCATCGCAGACATCGCTTTACATACATTTGTAGTTTCTTATTCTCTAAATTCTTTGAAGTGGCATCTCACTCTGAAAGTGAAAATTGAGCCAATTTTGAAAAAGATATATAATCTCATTCTACTTGTAATAATCTTAATTAATATTGCACGGTGAAGTAGTATAAGTTTTAGTATATATACAGGGTGACAGTATAAATATATATCTATCTGTTTCATTATTTCTTTTTCTTCTCCATCTTGTTATTTTAAGGACTATACATTTATATATATATATATATATATATATAATACATTTGACTGGTGCTTGAGGGAACTTTCCCAGAGCACCAAATAAATAGCAATTCAATCAATCAGGATTTTGATAAAATCGCTCGTAGCCAGACTCTACGTTTTCAAGAGAGCAGACATAGTATGAACACAGTATCATTGCAGTCTTGTTTAACATTGGCAAACGACAAGAATGTAATGGACTCAGTGTAGCCATGATTCGTTGTACGCAAACAACGCTTGAGAACCAATAGCTGCATTCAGCAGAAAAAGCGGCTTTGTAACTGTTGTATATATTATAATTTTTTTATATGATTGGTCTTGCCCTTAGTTTCTCATTGGACTTAAATATAAGAGCCGGTTGTTCGATCTTTAGATAAAACAAAATGTGGTAATTTACTTATTAGATAAACAAAAGAGTAAAACGTAAGACAGTAAGAGAGTAAGACAATGAGCTGAAATTTACCGAAAGGTGGAACTCAGCCTACGTCATGTAACTTTTTCTCAGAGCAAAAACGTGAAATGAAAATATTTGTGTGTGTGTGTGTGTGTGTGTGTGTGTGTGTGCGTGCGCGCGCGCGTGTATATATATATATATATGTGTGTGTGTATAGCCGGTTAGAAAAGTTACAACTTTTTTTTGATGGATTTTGGAATGCAGCTTTCTTATCGTGAGTGATTGGTTCTTATAGATCTAACCATTCAACCGCTCTACAAGTAAGGCCGAGTTTCGAAATCCATAGGAAAAAAATGTATGTACAATCTTTTTGCGATCAGTTGTACATACATACATACATAAAAATTTTTATTTTTTACGTTTTCGCATTAGCGGAAAAGTTACACGATTGATCCCCCGAATACAGTTATTTCATCCTTGTTTACCAAATATATATTAAATAAAGGTAAATAATGCTAAATGTTGTGAGGGTAAATCGGATCGCGGCCCGCTTGATGTCCTTTACCGAAAAATGTCCTCTATTACATGAGTTTTTACGTCGTTCGGTTCATTCAGTTCGTCATCGTCGTCCATCGCCGCGGTCCAATCGAAGGGGTCGCTTCGGTATGAGAGACATTTGGCGCGTTTCATGATACGACGCCATAATTCGCGCGATCGACTGCCGCCTCCCTCGATCATTTACAGTCGCGTTTCGAGCTCCATCGCACCGTGACGTGTTTCTCCGAATTGTTCCTCCGCGTCTCGCTCCTTCTCGGACGGAGCGCACGTCACGTCGGTGCATTGTGTGCAGTCAGTACGAAGATCGGATTTATCGCGCGGGCACGCGGCGTTGGCGGTGGCGGCGGTGGCAGAGCGGCGATAGCGTGCGCGCCACGCCGGAGAGCGAGAGCTCGATAGAGCGCACCCGTCGGCACGACGGAGAGCGTGGGTGTGTGAAAGAGAGAGACGGAGAAAGGGCGAGAGTGTGGATCCGCGCGGTTCTCCCGCGACGAGAGATACGGGAAAGAAGCAGGACGGTAACGCGAAGATTTCGACGACATTTCCGTGTGACGGGACGGAAGGATCGTTTAACGAGGCGATATCAAAAGTAGTGGAGTCGTCGGGACCACGTCTGGGTCTCTGTGACGCAGAATTTAAATTTGGTATCGATGCGGTAAAGGTGTACGCGGCGCGGCGCGGCGCGGCGCGATACAGTACGGTGCGGTGCGTTGCACGGATAGGATCCACGGACCACCGGACCACAGATAGACGGACGGACGGACGGACGGACGGACGGAGCGCGCGGTCGTAGCGGCAGACCGGTGCGGTGCGGCGCGGCGGCGGCGGCGCACGCACACGCGGAGACGAGAGGATCGCGCGGAAACACGTCCGCGGTCCGCGGCGCGCGTAGATCATCATCGCGTGTCGCGCGAGCGCGCGCGCCTTGTTTCCAAAAGTATAACTCCGCATTTTGGTTTTCAAAGGTACCGGGACTTCCTGGTGAACATTATTAACCCTGGCAGCGATTACTGTGACCAACGTGGTCTCGTCGTCATCCTCGGCAACGAGAGGCAAGATCGTTCAGGAGCGGTTAACGCCGACCGGCGGCCGAATTGCCAAGGAGAGACGAGGAAGAGGAAGAGGAGATAAAGTGAGTCGCAGAGTCGCGCCCCGTGTATCGATACGAATGACGAAGATGCAGCAACACCCGGTGCAGGCGGCGCCGCGGATCACGCACGAGGACCACATACTGGAGGCGATCGATCAGCTACGTCGACGTAAAGCACGTCCTGATGCCGATCGCATTTGCAATTATTTGCTCCGTAATTACGCGGTGGACGCGCGCGACACGATCGCCGATCTTCATCGGCTGATCGAGGTGGAGAAGGTGATTCAGGTCGACTACAAGGGTAACACCAGTTACCGTAATGCTAAGAAGTGGACGCGGCTGCAACTCTTTAAGAATCGACCGGAAGGTTTCCTCAAGGAGAAACTCAACTCGGGCATGGTATCAAGTGCGGTCGCCGAGCTCGTGGTCGAGGAGCCCGATTACCTTGACCAGGGCGTCCCCGCCGGTCGTCTAATCGAGCAGCTACTCGACGGTGTCTCGAGCCCGACATCGCGCCGCGTGGTCGAGGAGTTTCTCGGCCGCGAGGTCGCGTGCGGCAATCTCGCGCGCCTGTCCAACGGCAATTACTCGCTGGTGGCGACGTCCGACATGACGACAGACGCGACACCGTCGCGACGCGGCGGCGACTCGCAGCCGTCCTCCTCCGCGGCGGTCGCCTGCGCCCTGGAGAACGGCAACGCGACGCAGCGGCGTGTCGGTAAGGAGGCTGCTGCTACCAACGGCACCCTCACCAATGGCACCAATGGTATAACGACAAAGGCAGCGACCAAGACAGCGGCGACAGCGGCAACGGCGGCTGAGCTCTACGAGTTCAACGAGACGGATAACCTTACCGACACTACATCTAACACATCACGATCTTCCTCGCGACAGGCCAACGATAGTCCGAAACTGGATCGGCAACTGCAGCAGCAGAATTCTATCAAGAAGAAGGAATGCTACGAGGTCAACGACAAGAAAAACGTCGAACGCGGCGATATCGCGTCCGTCGAGGTGGCATGCAACGGCGTCGTCGTCGATGGTGATAAACGGGAACGCAATTCTCTGGTGATAGCTACGCCAACGTCAACGACCATCGACAACAATATCATCAAGGACGAACCAAAGAGCAACGATGTCCAGAAGACTACGTCTAACCTTAAAAGATCCGCCAAGGCCGAGCGCAAGCAACGTCTGTTTGCCAGAACGGACGACCGTATGGACATCGAGATTAAATTTGAAGACTATCAACAGATCAAGGACGAACGAGAGAAACGCGAGGAAACCGGTCGACGATCCAGCGAAGATCGTGAGGATGAAGATGCTGGTAGGAGCTCATCGACAAATACATCCCCGACTCCGTCCAACGTAAATACTGGTGGATTTCGCAGCGCCAGAAGAAAGGTAGCGTAGACGTTCTGTGTGTTAATATAGTGTGGTGTTTGTGACAGATTGTAAATATTTTGAAAGGTGTCTGACACAAAAGATACAGTTGTGCTTTAATAGATTTTAACATAAAATAAAATACAATATTGTCTTGTAAAGTACTCACTTCTGGATGAGCTCAGATAGATACTTTTGTTTGTGTATTAACGAGAAAAATTGATTTATATAAAATGATATTTGAAGATTGAAGATATCATTAATTTTTAAGAAAATGAAAAATTATTATAATGTAGTTCTTTTGAAAGTAAATTTTTTTCTTTGGCGAATTATTCAAAATTGATATATCAATTCGTATTATTATTTTCATATTTTAGAGAGCTAGAAAAGTATTCGATCCTTCGGATAATAATCTGGTGAAGCGCAAACGAGGCAGACCAGGTCATAAAAATTCGTTGCTGCAAGATCAGGATCCTGCTAAAGTAATTGTCAAAGATGGACCATTTAGGCAGTGCAGTCTCTGTGCCAAAGAGAAACAAGAAGCTCTCGTGGCTTGCAGGGATTGCACAGTGCGAGGTAATTCTTGAATATAATTAAAATTAATATCGATTAATTTTTCTCAAACTTTTTATCAACATTTATATGTATTACATATTATATATACTTGCAGCACATCCGAGTTGTATTTATAGTCCAGAGGAAATGCTACAAAAAGCTAATAGCAATTGGCAATGCGAGCGCTGTAAAACCTGCACAGTATGTTGCGAGACTTCTGATGCTGTAAGTTTATTACATTCCATTTTATTTCATGTAACGTTCATGATTTTTTTTACTCTTATTCTAATAACTGTTTTGTTTTATTTAGGGTCCGTTAGCGACTTGTTACAACTGCGATGACGCCTATCATTATTTTTGTCATCCGTCCCGTGTTACGATAAAATCGAACACTAAATGGTATTGCAATGAGTGCACGCAAAAACAGCAGAGCAAAATAAAAATAGATGATAATCAAAACACTCATTCGATCAACGGAACAAGCAGACCGGACAGTCCGTCAAGCACTACCATCTTACCGCCGGTTCTAAGTCCGCAGGTTTCTCCTATGAGAGGTTCTGCCGATCAGATGGAAGAAGGCGGTCCCAAAGGACCCATCGATTTAAATATTCCTGATGCGAGAAATTGGACCTCCGAACAAGTATACCAATACTTTGCTAGGCTATTTCCCAAGGATGCTGAAGTCTTCCGGCAGCAGGTAAAATTTAATTAATTTATTAGATAGACAACGTATTCTTTGCATAATTGTTCCGATATACCATGTTTGTTCTCATTTACGTTCCAGGAAATAGATGGCCACGCGCTTCTAATGATGAGTCGAAAGGACGTTGTGTGTGGACTTAATTTGCTATTAGGTCCTGCCTTGAAAATATATCGACATGTTTTGAAGCTTCAGTTTCGCAGAGACGATCCTGAATTGTATTGGCAATAATACTTATGAATTTTGCTTGAAATTGATCTCTATTATATCGTACGTATTTTAATCTATAAGATTTAATTTATACTTCATAAATTAAATCTTTTAAATTATAATTGTACACAATTTTAATTTGTGATTTCCACATTGTATATATGATGTACATCGCTAAAACCTTTCTTATGAATAAGAATATCTTAAAGATATGTGCTCCTTAATAACAACAATAACAATATTCTACTGAATATTCGAGACTGAATATCGTAGACTTTGTTTACTGTTAAATCCCTCCTGGGTTAGATCAGCATTGTTTGAAAAAGCGCGGAAATTCTCAAACTCTATTAGCAATAATATAGATGTCTTGCATACATTTAATCTTAGCAATTATGCATGATTTTTCCATAAATTATGAATCTAATTCAGTTTTAAGGCACGCTCCATATTGTACAGACATATATGAGACATATTGCTAAGGTCTCCTGCGAACAATTTATCGCAAGCCAAACCGATATCGATCTGTAAATGTATGTGCACGTTGCGATTATATATACTTAATGTACATTCCGCCTTTTTCATGTGCGGTATTTTGTAAAAAGGAGCAGATATTTTCTATTTACTGTTACTTGTTAACATTAAATTTAAACTTATATCATGAACTCTACACGCAATTTGTTCTAACAAGATAAACAATTGGGCATGTTAAACAGAAAAGAGAATCATCGACTGATTGTGCGCGATTTTGCGTCACGTAAACTTATATTTTATTTTCACAAATTTTACATACATAAATAATACATTTATTTGTAGAATCTAATTGTATAAGAGACTACTAGTTGAAGAACACAATACTTTGGTTTTACATGTACTTTTCTATTATGCAATAAACATTTTGATATTTATACATACACTGTAATAACATCCTCCAGAGACTAATTGCAAGACTTCCAGATATGCATAGACATATATCAGTATATCGGTAACAATGAGATTTAATTTAAACAGTATAAGTCTTATAAACAGGAACTTGTACATTTATACATATATATATATTCCTAAACTACGTATAAATTTCATTTGATATTTTCGAGACATCGCGATGTTAAAATCAATTGTTACATAAAGAATTTGAATATATTTTTACACAAAACATGTGTTGATGTTCTTAAATGAAAAAATAAAAGCTTATATTGTTCCGTGTGCGAATAAAACGTAAAATTCTTGATCTTCAAGAATAAATACGAGTTATGATGAAAGGCTTTTATAAATAATGAAATGACACAGATGTAACGTGTATCAATATCGTAATATTACTATCGTTTATATCTCTTTGAATAAAGAATAATAAGAATTTTTTTAATCACATTGCACGCGCGCAATTAAAATTGAGATTAAGTGTTATATATATATATATATATAATTAAATATATAATATATACACGTTACAAATAAATTCTAATTAATATGTACACAGATGATTTATAAAAATCTCGAAAAGATATACATAAAATACACGTACATGTATATGTGTATGATGATATATTTATGTATATATTGTAAAGTTAATGGAATTCTCGTAGATTTTATTTAATATTTCGGTCGCACCGATGCTACATAATGAATGTGTCAAGCGTCAAAACGTATCATGTCGGATAAAATGCAAATTAATGCAATTCTAATCTATCTAGCAAGAGTGCGAAATTGACAAAAATCTTCGTATGAAGAAATTTCAGTTCTTTTTTTTATAGAGAAAGATATGTGACATAAATCTTTGTATAATATAAAATATGTATATATACAATATATAATACAATATTCTTTTATAAATAGATTTAAATATAATATTGCACAAATCCTTTTCAGTAATTTTATATATTGTACTATTTATCGACTTTCAATGACAGTTTCTCACAAAATAATAAGAGCAATCAAATCAAATGACATATTTTGATTAAGTACCTATATTGTCATTAGTTTTACGTCTACTTCTACAAATTTGAACTTGTTCGTTGTATGTTAATTTATATCGATTTAAATATATACATATACAAATTATGCAATTGCATTCAGAAAAGACGTAAAAGCTTCATAATTTTTTATATTAAAAATATTTTTCTTGATATATATATATATATATATATATATATATACTTCGAAACCTAATATAGCTCAGTCTGTAATATAATTATCAACATAAAAATTTCCGAAAAATTCGATATTTTATAAAATACAGTTTGATTTGAAAATTATATATTGCTGAATGAGCTTGTTTTTGCTTCGTTACTATTTTATGATTATTACTTCATATTAGATTTTATTAAACATTCTAAATATACATGTGAAATATTATTATTTAATAAAAGGATTAATTTAATTTTGTTAGCACTTACTGTAAATGCAATTTAAATTTTTAAAACGCGATTGAAAATAAAGAGATGTTACAATAATTAACATTTGTATATCATTGCACTATTCCATTATGCTAAGGCTTTTAAAACGTGATACAATCATATCCCGCATCAAGTAGAAATGTGATTTAGATGGAACGATTGCATAATTCATCATGACGTTTAGGTGGAGATATTTTGTACATCATGACTTCATTTGGCATGAATAATATAATATCCTTCGAAAAATTAATATTTTTATAAAATTTATATTTATATAACGTCTGTACTTTCTTATAATATGACAATATTGCAACCCCTATTATGGCGACGAAAGGACAAGCTGAAGCAATTATAATATAGTTAAAACACAGATACTCAACGAAAGAGAATTTCATTACCCGTTGAAACGTTTTAGATTTAGATGTAGATGCCGGTTGTTTACTTTCTCCAGAACAATCAGAGACTTGAGTGTAATCCACGGTCTACGATTTTATCAGAGCATTTTACATTTATATCAAATGTATTGTATATTCCCAGTAAACACCAACTCTCTTTCTAACAATAACATACAATATCAATATTTACTTAACAATATAATTGGTATGTATAACATATGTTATTCATTTATATTGTTGAATAAATAATTATAATATTGATGTAATATTACTGTTAGTGTTTTTACCAAGTTGTCGCTCACTGGCATTAATATTAATTGTAGAAAATGTTACCCTGGTGTCCATTGGTATGGTTTTAACATGGGTCTGTGGCAATTTGAAGCCATTAGCATCCCACCATCTAGGAAGTAATTCCTTGCGTAATCCAGGATCAGTTAATATATCATTTTCCGGTATGTCGGGCGGCGTAGGTAAAATGTCTACACTTTTTTCCATACATGTGGCGATAGTGAACAGAGGTAACAGATCTGAAATTCGTTGCTTGGCCATGAAATTACAGCCAATATTGCAGATACAGCGATCATTCGGATTTATGTAAGCCTCGGAACACGCTGTCACAAATGACACAAAAGCAATTTTACTATGCAAAAGACGTAAAATTACATTCAATTACAAGCTCAACAAAAAATAATATGGAAGCAACTTTATAGAAAGAAAGAATATAAATTCTTCTAAATATATAAATGTAATAAAATTGTGTTTTACTGTGTTAACAAATATCTCTGAAAATTGCTAAACCAAATCCTTTTATATTCTTAAAAAATAAAACATAGTTACAGATGTCACATACAAGTCTCGCAGGCGTTCCTAGTGCCATTCAAACGATCTTCCTCCCATTTATAACGCGAGTCGATTAGATTGAAAAACCTGCAACCTCGTTGACAGCAGGACTTTATGTAGCTGCTCTAAAACGAAATAATTGATTATACAAATAAATATAAGACACAAAAATAAACAAATATACATATAAAATTCAGCATTACACACAGTTAACACATACATTTGGAAAACCAGTAAGTGTGTTCTCGCATAGATTGCAGGGATCCTTAAGATTTAATATATCAGACACTACAGCAATGTCTCGGTTATTAACTACATCTCCGAGGGTTAGTTCTGTGACGAGTAGCACGAGTGACGCAAAGATTTCCATGTTCCCTGTCATCTTTAGAGATGTTTCGAGTTTCTCTTTTCCTTATTTTCTGCTTCTTTCTGTCTCTCTCAAAAACATAAATGTTTTGGTTTGTGGAATTGATGGAATTCTGCACCCTTGTTAACGTTTACCCTCACCACCGATGCCATGATCGATGCTGTGTTAATGGTTACATCAGGGTCGAGACGATCCACCAAACTCGCGGAGGCAACAGCGATAGCTTCGAATTGACAAATAGACGATCATTTAGATTTTTACCCTAATGAGGAGTGCAGTGCGATACAATTAATTTATTTATCTTAGTCATTTGGAATTTCCATTTTTGATTCTTGTATTCATCAAATAATGCTTTTCGAAAATCTCTTGTAAAATCTTGCCAAGATAACAGATTAAAAATCTGATTTCTCTTACGCTAAATTCTAAAATACTACGAATCTCGAACCGACTGTAGCCTCATATCACTAGATTATGTATTTTAATAATAGATCTAAACGAAAAAGAAGCAAAAATCAAGAAAATAAACAATAAGTAATATGTAACGTATGTATGTAAAATGTATAAAATATACAAAAATTTTTAGAAAATTTTGTATGGATTAATGTATGGACTAATGAACCTCATTTTACTATCAACAGATACTTTACTGAAACCGCACTTGGCACGCATGCGTGAGAAAACCGGTCCATTTAACAACTGGAGGTTGGGGGTGCGTTCGAAGAGTATCTTGAATATGCTGTCAGCATTGGTTGTGTTCTGTAAAATGCATGATATGCATGATATCATTTTATCCTTATTATTATTCGCCAATTTTTAAACAATATACAGGATAACATGATACATCATGTGCTTTACGGAACCCATCAGGATCCTTATTCTTGAAAAGAAACGTATACGAAAAACTAGGGAAATACTATAATGTACGTATACTATAATATATCCTTAGTCTCAATAGGGACTCAGGGAGCTATTCAATCATTCTACCTATGAGTATGCAATCCAATACTTAACGCTTCGAAGCATTCTTTAATTAGTAAAATTTCTTTCTTCTGGTTAACAAAACATTTACAGCATTAAGTAGACATTTCTTTATTATTAAATATAAAACAAAGATAGAATCCCAGACTTTAAAAAGAATGCAGTTGTATATGTCATCAATTGTGAATTTATTTTTAGATGCGAGAATTCTTTTTCTAAAAAGTTCTGAAAAAAATTCTTTTTACATCAGAAAATGAATTCAGAACATACGAATCTTTTTGAATTCTCTGTGCTATCTGAGATGACACAATAATGAGAAAATGACGATTCTCGAAATTTTGAACTGCGATATTGCGATTCTTGAACTGCCCACTTTCAGTTAATTACAGGACGTATAACAATAAAGTATTAACCAAAGTATCTTTCATTATTGTATTAAACAAAGTATCTTTTAAGACTGTAAATATCCAACAAATAAGGAACAAAGATCCTAAACAATCAACCTGGATTTTTAATGCTTAAATAATTCGGTGCGAATTCATATATTCATATTCAATCCTGCAAACCGCGTGTCGAATTTAATTTCATCAGTCTTTGAAACACAATCCTAACAAAATTAGAGTAGCAGTATCACAAATTAAATTGACAAGCAATTTAATAATATTGTGATGCTCATAAGCATCTTAGAAAGATCTTAATTAATTTAATGCTGATAAGCATCATCATATTGCTCCCCGGTAAAAAACTTGTCATACATTAATATGTATAAATATGTACATAAACATACATAAATATTCATAAATACATATAATTATATAATACGAAATATGCCCACATATATTCATACATCTCTCTCTTTCTTTTGTAAAATTATTTTTTAGTGTAATAAAAATAACAATAGTAATGTGAAAATATAAAAAAATAATTAAAGGGATTTTCACATTGCTTGTTTTAGAAAAAAAACAAGTTTGGTAAAATGTTAAAAAAATTGCTCATACATAATTATGCATAATTTTATAATACGTATTATTTTCATATATACTTACCTTTCGCATTACGTATTGTGTAAAATTCTTGAAATTTTGCATACTTCAGCTTCCTTACAGACAAAATAGTATATATAAAATTTCTTACAGATTATTTTTTTTTATTATACTCTGTACGAGATTTGATTTTCGCAATATAAATATTCGATATTGTAATTTTGAGAAATGCAGGAAATTCTTGGAAGTAGGAAATATTTTTGGAATTATATGTATAATACAAATTCTTTGTTTGCCATATATTCTCCTGATATTTTGAAAATTCCTGAAAGTCGAAATTGCAATTTTTAGAATCTTTATTAGTTTTTGATATAATGGGAATAGGAGTGAACGAATATTTATAATTATATATAATAATACACAACAAATATTTATTTATAGTATTAATATACATTTTAATGTATATTTATAAAAACATAAAACATACCTATTATGTTATATACGTATATGCAATATAGTAATATAATATAGTAGGAAAATATACATTAATAATCATACTATAAATGTACATACGTATGCATTATACATATATATCCTAAATACAAATTAGAAAAAAATTAAAATCGATACTTCATGTTATGAATGTGCGATACGCATTTTCTCGTATCGCACATTTCTAACATGATATCGATTTCAATTTATTCTCTATTTTTTTTTCGATCGATATGATAAAAATATATTGTTACGAGAAAGAATTTTTCTTAAAATGTCAGTTAGAAATCGCCTTTTTAAAAGCGACTTATAACCAATATTTTTGTAAAAAAAATTTTTTTTTTGCGTAACAAACATATCATCGTGTGTATCGGTACACGTATTGCACATTCCTATTTCGTGTTAGTTTATATCGCGATGTATCTGATGTTATACCATAGTACAGGTCTGTTCAAAATCTTTGTTTGAAATCCCTTGAAAAATTTTTACACTTAAAATGAGATAAATATGTATTCAAGCGAAAAGAAGGAAAGCGAAGATGCTGAATGCAAAATGTGCAAACAACGTGACCAGATCAACGTCCCACCACAGTGCAAAAGACTTTGTCCTTTTTCTCCTTTATCTGTCACCGTAATTATAAGATCTTTAAGTAGCTTGTCATCGGTCAGATTACTTCAGTCGACATCAGTTTCAGCAGATATTCAACGGTATCGATATTAAGTGAGTGAATTTTGCTAGTGACTCTCAAGTAGATTCTCGTTAATTCGAATCTGGTAAAGCTATTTTATCACTCGAATTATTCACTGCCAAGAATACAGTCCCTTTAATTAGCTACATTTTTTGCCATAGGGCCAGAAACATCCGAACTAGACGAGTGCAAAAAATGTAACTGAGGAGAATCTTAAAGTGGCGTTTTTTCGTTATGCAACCAGAAATAACTACTAAAACTATCTTCGTATTTTGATTTCTGAAGACGATAGTCTTAGCTATGATAGCTTCTGGTTGGATAACGAAAAAACACCTCAGAATGCTCTCGCAACTAAATTTAAATTCTACGAACGCTCTTCAGAGCATTTCTCAACGCTCCAGATCGTTCCGATCTCTAAAAAAAAAAAAGAATACTTCTCTTTCTTAACGTATAAATAACGAGACAAGATTTAGTTTCTTAATTTGAATTTAGCAATTTTAATTTTTTAATTATTATCGAAAATTTATCGCATATATATAATATCTCTCTTTATGTCACGTAAATGTGTTATCTCTTGAGTTGCAAGTTGTTATCGTGCACGTTCAGTATAAATAGAATTACTGTGTTAGAATTATAATTCTTTCTGTTAGAATTACGTAAATTTTAATTAAGTAGTCTATTTCATACATTTACTCCGTGGATGAAAGGTCGAACAACACGTACGATAACAATTTAACTTGCATTTAAAATGACTTAAAAAGCAACATAAAAAATAAGACACAATAAATCTTTAATGGAAATTGAAAAATTAAAATTACGCATGCCAAACGTTGCTATTATATTATTGCTACTAATAAATATATATTAATTAAAAAAATCGTTCAACAATATTAATAAAAATAAATAATAAATTCAAGGCTAATTCGAGTCAAGGTGAAGGTGGCAGAGATTAAATTCCATTCCAAAGATTATAATTTCCATAATGTTTAATCTTCTTTATTTAATGTTTAAACAATTTTCAAATTTATTATCCATATTAATAATGAAAATTTCAACTATATTGCTCAGATAGTCAGAAGCGTCTAACGGACGCTAACTAATTTCAATTGATTAAAATTTTGCTGATTCACTTTTGACGGAAGCATCAATGATTATTATTTAAGAAACGTGATTACTGATGATGGCTATAAAGACAGTCGAAACGTTTAATAAAAAAGATTAAATACTACGGAAATTAATCTTTGGAATTTAATTTCTGGCACCTTCATCGGCCTTGACTCGAATTAGCCTTAAATTTATTTTTTATTTTTATTTTCAAGATTGTAAGTCTGTTAATATATATTTGATATTTAAATCAATGATATAAATAAAACTCCTGTTTAGGAGAACCTGTACATCAAAAAATCTCCAGATCAAAGTGATATGAACAGGATTCCTTAAACAAGAGTTTAATTAAACAATATTTCTATTAATTGCAGCAGATTAATAATAAATTATATTTTTAATCAATATACGTAGAACATTTTTTTTACTAAATAGACGATGACGTCAACGGAAAAAGGTTTCGCGACGATAGCTATTCATGCTGGGCAAGATCCTGATCAATGGAATCATTGCTCGGTTGTACCACCTTTGGTAATGTCAACTATTTTTAAACAGGATGATCCAGCGCCGATTGGAGTAAGTATACTAATCCAAGTAGAATAACAAGTCACAATAACGTAAAATGAATCCGAAATAATTGAAAAATGACTTTTAATGATCATTTTGACATTTTAATATCATAATAACTTGTTCTGTGTGGAAAACGTCTGGCTCATCAAAATTCATCGACACATAGCTCCTAACAATTACTCCTTGTTATTCAGTCAATTAATGTCAATTGTACCAAGCAAAAATTGTATTAAGCTTTTGTAGCTATTAATAAAGTTAAAGTTACACGTAAGCTATGAAAATATTTTTTTGTAAATCAATTTATATTTATCTGTCTAAAGATTAAAATGAATAAATAAGAAAAATGAAATAAACAGATAAATAAGACAAACAGATAAACGAAGCAAATGAAAGACAAGTAAATAAAAACAAGGAAATAGATAAGAAATAGATAAGAAATAGACAAATAAAAAAGAAAAGGAATGACTTGGAAATTTAATGGCTATAAGCGACTTAACAAACAAATTGCGAGCTAAGCGTGCTGTTATCGAATCAAGTATATATTTCTGTACATTATAAGCGGCATTTAGTATAATTTTGGGAAATATTGATCTTTTTCTTTATTAACCTGACTTTCACGCGGAAACAGCTCGTCGATTTTTAATATTTGTCGTACGACAAAGAGATTTCAAATTTATTGAGTGACTTATAGCTATAAAATAGAGAAATCCGCGACAACTTCTCTTTCTTGTAGCTAATCTATAGCTTGAAATGCTTTATCGTACGACAAATGTAATACCAGCCTACCCCCTTTTCTCACTACTGAAACAACTTCGTCAGGATGATTTTACTCAGGCAGTAAAATTTACCCTCATCATCTGTTTTTTATCAATAAGCGTTCGGTGTCAAAACGTTATTGACTGATGAGGATCCGGGATTACATAAAAGAAATTATTAGGGATGCGGATCGTAAAATTATCAGATATCGGATATCTCGGATATCTGACATTTTCCGGATATCCGATCGAATTCCGAGGGAGTGTTTTCTAAAAAAAAAGGCCTATACAGAAAAAGACTATAATTTTGCAACAATGAATGATATTATAATATCATGAATATGCATTCTTGCTTATTTCTAAAACATTTATATAAGAAAAAAATCAACAATTTAATGGTATCAAATTTCAATCGGATATTAATGATATCCGAGTATATTCCCGAATATTAATGACATCCGGCTATCCGATCGAAATAATAAAAAAGGATACCCGGTGCATCTCTAGAAATATGGACCCATTGTGTCCTCATTGCAGCCATAGTCACTGAAGCGACATTCAGCTGATTGTAAAGCTGGGAACGATGCGAATAAGGGACCCACCTGTTATAAACCTGAGGATCAAATAAACAAGAAATAATACATTACACTTATGTGAATAATACAAATAAGTAAAGAACAGTACACAAATACAGTCTACACTGCATCTTGATGACTAATAATATTTTTATGTAAATTATTAAATAATTTCCCAATTCTGAAATTTAAATCTACAGTTCAAAAGTCGAATAACAATTCGCATAAGTCAAATAACAATTTGCGAAGGTCAAATAACAATTCGATTACATCTGTTTATCTTATCTTCACTGCACAGAATCTTTTAGAAAAAAATACGTAAAAGTTTTATTCTTTTGAATATAAATTAAAAATACTTTTTAAGTACTTTCTGATTAAAAAACAGTACTTGCGTGTTAAAATATCTGCTATTTTTAAAATATAATGCTACAATATTTTTGCAATATCTAAGTGAATTTGAACATGTTAGAATATGATTGCAAAAAATCAATAATCTTGTATAAAGGCGTTTGAATTTTAATTGTTTCATTTCTAATGTAGGAATATTTATATGGCAGAAGCGGTAATCCCACGCGTAACGTTCTGGAGACATGCTTGGCTGCTTTAGAGAAAGGCAAACACGCCTTTTGTTTCTCTTCTGGATTAGGTACTCTTACTGCTATTACAGGTTTATTGAAGGCAGGAGATCATTTGATTGTCGGAGATGAGCTGTACGGTGGAACCAACAATCACATCCGAAAATGCAGTAGCCGACAGGGCATAACACATACCTTCGTTGATACGATTGATATACAAAACGTTATAGATGCCATACAGCCAAATACAAAGGTAAATAAAAAAGTGTGTTAGAATATTTTGTGTTTTAATATTTTGTATTTTAAATGTTATGTTTTTTATATCACATCGGTATTTTCTACATTATAATTTGTTCTATTGTAGATGATATGGCTAGAGACGCCGACAAATCCTTTGATGAAACTAACAGATATAAAGGCTGTTGCTGAAAGTCTGAAATCTCGTCCAGACATTATACTAGTCATCGATAATACATTTTTGACAAGTTATTTTCAAGTAAGTTTGAGAAAAATTACATTCAATCGTATGAGGTCAATGTTGAAAGTAACTGCAACAATATTATGTTTTTCATACAGAAACCTCTTGATCTTGGTGCCGATATAGTGATGTATTCATTGACAAAGTATGTGAATGGCCATACGGATGTGATTATGGGTGCCGCTGTAACGCGCCGGGATGATCTCGCGCAGAAATTGCGGTTCAATCAAATTGGTAAATTAACAAGAGCTTTTCTGGGCCATGTATTTAAACACTTTATATATAAACAATTTCTTCTTCAATTTAGTCATGGGAATTGTTCCATCACCATTTGACTGTGCTTTAGTCAATCGTAGTTTGAAAACGCTCGAACTAAGAATGGAGAAACACATGAAAAATGGTTTAGCTGTAGCCATGTTTCTCGATTCTCATCCTAACGTTGAGAAAGTGATTCATCCACGTACGTAACCGTATAATTTTTTATTCTCCTTATTCTGTACTTTTTTAAAAAAGAAGCATATTTAACTAATGTCTGAATAATTAATATGACGATAAAGCGTTTACAATAAAATACACATATTGTTACGTTGCAGTTCTCTCGTCACATCCGCAACATCAGCTTGCGCTTACACAACAAACAGGGCACAGTGGAATGGTTTCTTTCTATCTGAAAGGCGATTCTAAGCGCTTTTTGCTAGCATTGAAAGTTTTCATTTTAGGTGGATCCTTAGGCGGTCCAGAATCGCTAGTCGAATTGCCGTAAGTATATTCGAGAAATGTGTATATTTAAAAATCTAATTTCAATCAATTTGTCTCATTTTAGAATTTTAATATCGCACGAGTCCCTGCCAGAAGATTTGCGAGCAAAGTTAGGCATAACTGATCAATTAATTCGATTAGCTGTTGGTCTTGAAACCGAAGACGATCTCATAGCCGACCTCAAACAAGCATTGGACGCTTGTCAATAAATTAACAAATGTAATCAGATAGCCGGAAAAGTAATTCAATAGTCGATGTCCTATATAATTTGTATTAATTATCTTACAAATAATATCAAACCTCCATACATTATCAAATCTTTATAGACCGTCGCTATTAGTAGCTATAGAGAAATTTTATTTTTATAAAATTCTTTTATACATTTTACGGTTCTTTTTTTATACATTTACATTAGGAACACTTGTATAATGTAGCAATCAAGATATACTTTTTAACACACATATAATCACTCGTCCCGATTCCTTTTGGTTGATCATAACTGTTAGGCATTTCAGAATATGCAAATAAATGTATTTTCAAGTTCAGAAATAAAAAAAATTACAACAATAAAGGACTAGATAAATTTAATTATTGTGAGCATTACAAAATGGTAGAGGATTTTTCTACTCAATTTAGTCCACTCTACCTGCTCGGGACGAGTGGGACCGTATATTCATGACACCCTGTATATATTCTTTATTTCTTTTCTTGTATCGATATGGTAAAAATATAAGTATATTATTACAAGAAAAAACGATTTTTTGTGAAAATATCGATTAGAGAAAGATTTCGAGAAAGTCGCTATAAAGAAATCGCTTTTTAAAGACAATATATGACATATTTTAAAATTTTTTTTTTTTTTTGCGTAACAATACATCGTGTGTATCGATACGCGTATACATTCCTACTATATTATCTTCATATTAGTAACGCGATATCGTTACATCAAGGATGTGATCGATTTGGACGCTTTCAGCGCTTTTCAGTATTTCTATTCTTATTTTACGTCTAATGAACAATAAAGACAGAATGATGATTACAAGCGCTTAAAGCGTCTAAGCGACCAAATCCGCAACTCAGATGTCGTATCAGGCAGTAAAGTCTGTTCAAAATTCTAGAGAAAGAGAAAAAGAGAGAAAGAGAGAAAGAGAGAAAGAGAGAGACAAAGAGAAAGATAAGATAGATAAAGCGTTTATTGAGCGTTCGAACATGTAATTTTTAATATATATTAGCAGTATAATCGTAACAAAAAATTTGTGACAGAGTATTCATAGCGAGAAAATAAAATGTCGCGGCAGCAAAAGAGGCAGAGTAAGAAAAGCGAGAGAAGAGAAGAGAGAGAGAGAGAGAGAGAGAGAGAGAGAGAGAGCATGAAACCTTAAAAAATTTTATACTTAAAATAAGATAAATATGTTGAAAATATGTTAAAATGAAATAAATATATTCGAGGGTTCAAGAGAAAAAAAGAAGATGTTCAATGCGAAAAATGCGAACGTGAACAGACCAACTCCCCCACTAAAGTATTTTGTCCTTTTTCTCCTTTATCGGCCATGCAACTGACAACGTTGCAAGTTATTTAAGTAGCTCGTCGCCGGCCAGGTTACTTCAGTTGACTTCACTTTCGGCAGATATTCAGCGGTATCGATATTAAAGTGAGTGAATTTCGCTAGTGACCTTCAAGTAAATTCTCATTAATTCGGCACCTGATAAGGCTTTTTCATCACTTGAATTATTCACTGCCAAGAATACAGTCTCTTTAATCAACTACATTTTTTGCTATGGGGCCGGGGAAACGTGCGAATTAGACGAGTGCAGAAAGTGTAGCTGAGAAGAATCTCAAACAAAATGCCCTCGCAAATTTAAATTCCACAAACGTTATTCAGAGCTTTTCAGAATGCTTCAGAGCGTTCGATCTTTAAAAAAAAAAAGAATACTTCTTTTTCTTTTCTTAACATATAAATAACAAGACAAAATTTTATCTCCTAATTTGCATTTGACAATTTTAATTTTTATCGAAGATTTATTGCGTCTCACTTTTTATGTCACATAAATGTGTTATCTCTTAAGTCGCAAGTTGTTATCGTGCGTACTGTTCAGTATAGATTGTGTTAGAATTACGTTAATTTTAATTAGTATTTTTATGTTGAATGAAGAACTGAACAACACGCACAGTAACAATTTAATTTGCGTTTAGAATAAAAAGTTTACAAAAAAAATAAAACGCAATAAATCTGCGATGAAAATTAAAATTACGCGCGCCAAATGTTATTATTATATTAATGTTACTAATAAATATATCATTAAAAAAAAAATCGTTCAACGATATAGATAAAATTCCTGTTTAGGGATTCCTGAATATGTTCATATTAGTCAAAGTGATATGAACGGGGTCTCCTAAACAGGAGTTTCAAACAATATTTCTATTAATTACAGCATATTAATAATAAATAATATTTTTAATTAATATTCGCAGAACATTTTTTTATTGAATAAACAATGACTTCAAAAGAAAAAGGTTTCGCAACGACAGCTATCCATGCCGGGCAAGATCCTGATCAGTGGAATCATTACTCGGTTGTACCACCTATGGTGATGTCAACTACTTTTAAGCAAGATAGTCCAGCGCCACCCAGAGTAAGTACTAAACGTCTGACTCACATCAAGATCATCCATATATAACTCCTAATAATTACTCCTTGTTACTCAATCAATTAATGTCAATTGTACCTAGCAAAAATTGCATTAAGTTTCTGTAGCTATTAATAAAGTTAAAGTTACATACAAGCTATGAAAATAGAATATTTTTTTTATAAATCAATTTATATTATTTTCTGTCGAAAAATTGAAATAAATAAATAACACGAAAATGAAACAAATAAGAAACAGATAAATAGATAATATGAAGCAACTGAAAAATGGGTGAATGAAACAGATGAGAAACAGATAAGTAGATAGAAAAAGGAATGACTTGGAAATTTAATAGCTAAATAAATGCGATTTAACAAGAAAAATGTGAGTTGAATGTGCTCGGAGCAAATATATATTTCTGCATATTAGCATTTATAATTTTAAAAAATATTGGCCTTTTTTTATTAAATTGAGAAACAAATAAACAAGCAATATATTAAATCACTTATGTGAATAATACAAATAAAGGAGCAGCAAGTACGATCTAGACTGCATCTTCGTGTTTGACAAAATAATATTTTTGTGAATTATTAAATAATTTTCCAATTCTATAATTTCAATCTACGGCTCAAATGTCGAATAACAATTCGCGGAGGTCAAATAACAATTCGATTGCATCTGTTTATCTTATCTTCACTTGCAGAAAGAATTCCTTTAGAAAGAATACGTAAAAGCTTTATTCTTTTGAATATAATTTAAAAATATTTTTAAGTACTTTTTAATTAAAAATAGTATTTGTAAGTGTTTTACATGTTATTGATAATGTTTGTTATCCAAGTGAATTTGAACATATTTGAGTATTATTGCAAAAAATCAACAATCTTGTACAATGGCATTTTAACTTTAATTGTTTCATTTCATATGTAGGAATATGTATATGGCAGAAGTGGCAATCCTACACGTAATGTTCTGGAGATGTGCTTAGCTGCTTTAGAGAATGGCAAACATGCCTTTTGCTTCTCTTCTGGATTAGGTACTCTTACTGTTATTGTAGGTTTATTGGAAACAGGAGATCATATGATTGTCGGAGATGATCTTTATGGTGGTACCAATCGTTACATTCAAAAATGTAGTAGCAAACAAGGTATAAGATATACTTTCGTTGACATGACTGATGTACAAAATGTTTTAGATGCCATACAGCCAAATACAAAGGTAAATAAAAAAACTAAAAATATTACTGTTATTTACACTTTGTATTATATTAAAATTTAATATTTTGTATTTTAAATTTTATGTTTTTTAGTATCATATTAGTATTTTCTGCATTATAATTTGTTCTATTGTAGATGATATGGCTAGAGACGCCGACAAATCCTTTAATGAAACTAATAGATATAAAGGCTGTTGCTGAGAATTTGAAATCTCGTCCAGACATTATACTAGTTGTTGATAATACATTTTTGACATGTTATTTTCAAGTAAGTTGACATAAATTCGAATACAAAAATTGTATTCAATCGATGAATGTGACAAAAACTAATATATTATGCTTGTAAAATAGAAATCTCTTGACCTTGGTGCTGATATAGTGATGTATTCATTGACAAAGTATATGAATGGTCATTCGGATGTCATTATGGGTGCCGCTATAACGCGTCGAGATGATCTCGGAGAGAGATTGAAATTCAATCAAAACGGTAAATCAACAAGAGCTTTTTGCACATTTGAAGATTTTATGTAACATTTTCTTTTGCGATGCCATTTAGCCATGGGAATTGTTCCATCGCCATTTGACTGTGCCTTGGTCAATCGTAGCTTGAAAACGCTCGAACTAAGAATGCAGAGACATATGAAAAATGGTTTAGCTGTAGCCACATTTCTCGATTCTCATCCTAACGTTGAGAAAGTGATTCATCCACGTACGTAACCGTACAATTTTTTGTTCTTTTTACCTTGTATGTTTCTAAAGTAGAAGCATGTATAAAATTAATAATCTGAATAATCAATATGACGATAAAATGTTTACATTTAAGATAAAATACGTGTTGTTACATTGCAGTTTTCACGTCGCATCCGCAACATGAACTTGCACATAAACAACAAACAGGACACAGCGGCATGGTTTCTTTCTACCTGAAAGGCGATTCTAAGCGCTTTTTGCAAGCATTGAAGGTTTTCACTTTAGCTGAATCCTTAGGCGGTTACGAATCGCTAGCCGAATTACCGTAAGTATATCGAGAAATATGTATTAAAAAACATTTTTAATCTGTTCTTCTCATTTAGGTCCGTAATGACGCACGCGTCCGTGCCGGAAGATATGCGAGCAAAGTTAGGCATAACTGATCAATTGATTCGATTATCTGTTGGCCTTGAAACCGAAGAAGATCTTATAGCCGATCTCAAACAAGCATTGGAGGCTTGTCAATGAATTAACGAAATGTAATCAGATAACCGTAAAAGTAATAGCAGGTATTCTAATATGTACTAATTGTCTTACAAATAATATAAAATCTCTACATTGTCGTAAATCTTCATACAATATTGCCAGCGATATCAGTAGATATAAAGAAATTTTATTTTTATAAAATTCTTTTATACATTCCACAATTCTCACATTTACATTAGGAACACTTGTATAATACAGTAATCAGACACTTTTTAACATATAGTTCATTCGTTCCGATTTCTCTTGGTTTATCATACCTGTCAGACATTTCAAATGTGCAATAAATTTACAAACAAAATAAATTATATTTCATAGTGATATTTAGTTATTAATGATTTATATTACAAACGAGATCAAACTAATTGCTCTTAATATATCACAAAAATTCACTAGAAATTATTAAAGTCAAAAAACAATAATTTTTATTGATTGTCCTTCGTCTTAATTTTAAAATATTATCTTTGCGTTTTCACTGAACAAAATACTGCTGTATAAGAAAATGGATATCATTTGTACTCCTAATTCCAATGCAATACATTCGGTGCGGTGACACACATATTTCTCTTCCCATACACATAAAATCGTAGACTGGAAAATTGTTCTATTGCAAATTGATCTTCGATGAGTATCGTATTCTCTTTGTTCTATTCATCCTGTCGTATTCCTGAGCTCGATTGTACAGCAATACTCCTACTATAACTGAGGAAGTGCCGAGGGCCGATAATCCCGTCACAGGATTGTTAAATAATAGAACGGAGAGCCATATTAGGAAAGCTCTCTTTGCAGTATTAGCAACACTACAACATCAATATAATGTACTTTAGAATCAAGCGGAGAATGCAGTTTGATTACATGTTCAAAAGACTATTACATACCTGTGTGTTACGGGACTGATATAGTCCATAAGTACATAAGCGGTAATACTTTGGAAATGGAAGAATACTCCGTTAAGAAGGAATGCCGCGAATAATTTAAAACTCAAGGAATGCTCCAGCGTAGGTAAATCGACTAATAGTATCGATACCGGTATTTGTACCACAATTGACGCTAAACTGGTATAAAATTGTAATTCCGCTGGCCTACAAAAATAGAACATTCTTTCTCCATTTTACAATATTACGCACACTCGAATTAAATTACCTACGTATATTTAAAATTGTCACCGCTGATCAACATTTTCGAGTAAACATTTTGTAAACATTCTGTTACATTTGTGGCCATAGCAGCGATGAATCCTCTAAGATCGAAACTAATTTCATTGATGGAACATAGTGCCAATCCACCCATTACAGGTATTAAAGATAGATTTACATATAATCCTGTATGTTCCCCTAAAAATATAATCAGTCGATATAAAAAGTTCTAATTGCTCAACTAATTATCAAAAGCTGAATTATCATAAATTATATTAGATATAAAAATACACTAAAAACACTCACCTAATAAATACCTGCTGATGAGGACGGTGAAAAGAGGTGCGCTACTTTTTATAGTTTCTGTGAAACTTACAGCTACATAATTTAATGATACTAGACCTAACACTACCGTGGCGAACCTTGTGCAGCCTACAAGTGTCATATGCTTGTAAAATCCTGGAGGTCTCATCAACCTTGGACTGGCTTTGTACATACCACAGGGAAAGTACATTTGTATCAATCCACAAATTGCAGTCATTAACATTTGACAAGCACCTGCGATTCAAAATAAGTATTTATAAAAAAATATTGTATATAAAATGTAAAAGAAAAGCTATAATGTAAAGCACTAATGACATATCAGATATTTAATATTAATGCTTTAATATTAATATCATACTGATAAGAGACTATGGAATTTTCTAGGAAGACACAGTTGACACAGTGAATCATTTCAGTATCATTATTTATCAATGTTAAACAAAGCTGAAATAATTCACTGTGTTAGAATAGTTGCATTTAACAAAATGTTTATTTTGTAATTGTTGGAAGTTTTTTCGACTAGATTATACTTTTTTAGATTTACAGGAATAATCTTACTGTGATAAAAAGAAAATCAATAAATACAAAAAGTTACACAAAGGTGCTTTCCATTTAAATGTAAACATTTCTTTCTTAACATTTATTAGGCTTATTCTTTTTAACTAAACTTCTTGCATGATTCAGCTTTTCTTTTTCTTTTAACATTGAAGAGAAAAAAAGAGATGAACTATATAAGAAGTTTAGCTAAAAAGAACAGAACAAGTGATAGAATACTTTTGTGTCGACTTATCACTGGATGGAAAGCACCCAAAATAAATATGTTGCTAAATCTTAGTTTAGTTTAATAACACAAGTCCGTACAAATGTTCCATCTTTCTTTATATTCCATGAATAACAAAAACAGAAAGATATTTGTGCTGATACTTGTATTATTAAGTGGAAGGCATCCTCTGATGACTCATTATGAACTTTACATTTTTACACAGAAATAGCTGTATTCAATGACATTGCTTTTAAATAATAGATAAGGCTTAAAAATAATCGTTTGCTTACCCAATATCGTGGGATCACCCTCCATGTAAGACAGTATGTATTTGTTTAGAAACAGTGTACATCCACTAAAGACATACCACAGAGTGAGAAAGAGGAGAGCTCTGGAATTGAACAAACCGCCCTTTGTGTCACTCGTTAGAACGATCACGTCCTCTCGTTTTCTGACATGATCCGCGTGTTGCTTCGGTTGGGCGTCATGGAATGCAGGCGACTCGTCGGCAACATCTCCACGGGCGGCCTGCGGATTGATACGTACGGAATAGTTCTCCATCTCTCGTCCGCTTCCTTCCTCTACAATCCTCGCATGAACGCGAGACTCGCCGCGGATTGCGAGACGTGAGAAATCACATTTTTCACGCCGCTTGAAGAAACTTTTTCCGCCCTTGGCGCTCCGTGAATTAGGTTAGGTTAGGTCGATATTCACGCTAATCAGATCGCGCCACGGTTTTTCAACATCAATGATCGGTCGAACCGGTTACGGTCGACCGGTATTCGCCGTTGTCCCCGTTTTCGCATGACAATCGTCTCTTCTTTCTTTGTTTATGTTTTATTCTTCTTTTCACAAGTATCCACACTTCTCGAGACACAGAACATACCCACATAACAAAATGCCCGCATAATAATCGCATGGTGCGCGCATATGTGCGAGTATTCGCCCCCTCGCACGCATGTGATCCTCATACACACAGATGCGTCCTTATTTGAGACTCGCATCACTCGCGTACTGATACTAATTTAATATTCGAAAAATAAAAAACATTCATATTTAAGGCTTACAAATTTTATTTCTAATGTGGGATCTGTAATAGAAATCGTAGCAATCATAGGGGCTGCGGTCGCTTTCAGCGCTTTTCAGTAATTCCATTCTTATTTTATATCTAATGAACGATATGAACGATAAAGACAGAATGATGATTACAAACGCTTAAAGCGCGTGAATGTCCAAATTAATCGCAGCTAGGATCTTAAGTCGTAGAAAATTGAACAATCATGGTTATTCCTCTCGTATTCGTCTGTGATTGATTAATTTTCTATGATTTAAGGCTCATGACAATGAGTAGGCTATGTTCCAAAATTTACTGTCAGTACTAAAAGTCTATAGTTCTAGACCCAGCAAACGAGAATGGATTAAAATGGATTGAAATTTTTTTCTATCCGAATGCTTTAGATAGCGAATTTTTGGATTTAATTGGATTTAATTGGATGCAATTGGATTGAAAAACTGCATTTCCTATTCAAAATTTTGAATTGAATAGTATTCACAATGTACAGAAAAAACTAACATTATTTTAGATTGAAAGACATAAAGATATGCTCCATGCAATTCTTATAAATGGATAAAAATGCATTCAGGATTGAAAAGCATTCATTTTGACATTCGTGAATCAATATTTCCGAAAATCTGAATTCATTTCAATTCATTTCAATCCATTCTCGTTTGCTGGGGTTATCGTTGTTTGGAAAAGAGCAAAAATATATAATGAATGAGCTAATATAAGCGTAGTGATTTTATAAATTATTTTAAATATATATATATATATATATATAATTATATATATTTATAGCAATGAAAAACTACGGATTCTATCACGGATTATACGATAAATATACAAAAATAGTTTACTGGGCAAACATGTTAATAAATAAGTTTGTATAGATAATGATAACGCAAATATTTATAATTTTTTTACGCAATCACTTATCAAATTATAATTGACTCAGTAAGCTTCGAACGTTATCTTTGATTTATTTCGTAACTTCTTTTATACACAACATTGCACTTATGTGCTATAAAAATACTCTCATGTCCATATAAAATCTGTTAACAGTAAAGATATTATAATTCCTCAGAATAATCTAATTTTTTAGATGTATGTTTAGAAATTTCTTTATTCAGTGTAGAATTAGGGAATTTCTGAAGAAAATCATTGTATGCCAAAATAGCGACATTTCTTCCAGCTATTGCACTCATTTCCATCGCACTTCCGGCCCATTCAAATGCATTAACATAATAAAGTGCATCATGTAGTTTGAAATTATCAAAGTTCATCTTTGTCGAGTAACAGGGATATGCTTTCCAAGCAATTTCCTTTTTCTCGATGATCTTAACATAAACAAAAATTAAATATGTATATCAGTTTTGCTTTTGCTTATATAAAACGATTACAGCAAATTTCATACTTTAGAAAACATATCGTGTACAAGACTTGTCTCTAGAGGTTTTCTGCTGAAGACCTTCCAAATTTGTGGATCTTTCCTAAATGAATCATCAACAGGATTCACTTTTCCGACCGAACTGATCGTTGTTTTGTTAGGGTTGCAACTTAGAATCCCATCCAAAGGCTCTTGCAAGTTAAAGTAGTTTGGTTTGAGATTCGCTTTGATGAATGTCGCATACGTTGTCTGATATTTTCCTGGAATCACCAAGTTACCCGGAAACCCGATAAATTTTATTTGAAATTCTTGATCGCTAGTAAGTGGTGCGGCGATAATTACGATGTCATAGTTAGACGTCATTGGATCAGTACTATCTGAAATGCATAATTGCATGCTATATTTCATACTTTAAACATTTTTCTCTTTCTCGAACAGATTTTATTTATCGCACCTTTATTTATATAGGTCACTTCGTATTGACTTACATCATGATCGTTTGCTAAATTGCGAATCTTTGTAACACAGCTTGGTACTACAGTTACTTTTTTATTTCTGTAAATGAGATGCTCCGGTACCTAAGATTTCAACATGTATTTTATACATTTTTTTACGAATAATTTAGGACAGACAATAAGTTAATAATATATACCCCTTTATTATATAATATATTACCCCTTTATTTCCACCTTTAATAGACCACAAATCACTGCCCATCCCAGCCACAGCTATGGTACCAACGAAACTTTGGATATCGACTTCCTGACCGTAATTCACTACGATAGCGACTTGCACTAATTCATTAATCATTTTCTCTGTGCAACCCTTATGCAAAAGATATTCTTTCGTAGACATCTTTAATAATTTCGGAAAATCCTTATTCATAGCTGATAGCAGTGCAGTAACATTGGCAAAGGATTGCCCTGCATCCTGCAGATCATATATCTTCACAAAATCTTCTATCATGTTGCTTATAAGACTGCTCAAAGAAAATATATAATATAGTGTTATTTTTTTCTCTTTTCTTATATTTTATATTACATAATGTTTAAATACTCTCTCTACCTCTTGAGAGTATACAACTGAAAGCCGTATCTATGAAATAATTTCATCAATGATACTATGGACCAATCGCTCGCTATGAATATAAACTCATCTCCGTTCCATATGCCAAATGTTTCATCACTGGATGAAGAACTCTTTTCCAAACCTAAAAAATCATAAAAGCTGATCAATAATTCTTATTCGTTTCTACTAACATAGATTAACTGTAATTCAATTTAATTTACTTTTTATTTTTAGAATCTTTTTCTGCTACTGTAGTCTACAGTCTATAGATTAATTTTAATCTCAGTTTCATTTATTTTTTATCTTTTTCTATTTCTTAGGGGACTGAAAGAAGATAAAAAGTAAGTTACACCAAGATTAAAATTATCCTACATTCATAGAAATAAATATACAGTGCCAAGAATTAGAAAAAGATAAAAAATAAATTAAATTGAGATTAAAGTTAATTTACATTAATAGAAATGGACATATGCAACTAATATATTTGAGCTAAGGAAACAGAAAGTTGCTGTCTATACTTACCCAAGAGTTTAACAAATCTCTGCATATACATGTTCTTAGAATGTATAATTGAACCACCAGCTTCAACTTCATCTTTATCAATCTTGACGGTTGCCAATCGTCCGCCGATAATCTTCGCTTCATACAAGTCGATTTTCACAGATTCCTTTAACAATTCAGTGAGAAAATGTGAGGCGGACGCTCCGCCGATACCACCCCCTATAATGGCTAAAAGAGGAAAAGTCGAACATAAAAACGAATAAAAATCTTTTGTAAATTATTAAGCAACGCATTGATATAAAAAATTAACTCTTACCGACACGTGGTATAACATGTTGTTCAAGGGATATTCCCTGTTGGAGTATTGTTATTACAAGTAACGCTATATGCAGCTTCATGATTTGTTCACTTGTTCGTGTCACTTGAGTAGACCTTAACTTAATTAGATATGAATTCACATATTTATCCACCGCTTCTGTTACTTATTTACGCAAACAACTTGTAGCTATCGATAATTTTTATCAATATCTACATTTCTCTTTGAACTTATAATTGCACTGATAATGTTACACTGTAAAGTGTAATGCACTATCTGAATGTAGCTATATATATACACGGATCAGGGATAGCCAACTTTTATCTGAGACTCCTGACAAAAAGGTTGGCTATCCCTTTATTATAAGGCTTGATTTAGTTTAATCTTAACAGGCAAATATTTTGAAAATATGTAATTTAAAAAAAAAAAATATTCCAAATAAAAGTTGTATAGTATAGAGAGGAATGTACAATGATGATGTTTCCTTCTATACTACAATTTTTATTTGAAATATTTCTTGATAGAATTGCATATTTTCTGTTAAGATTAAATATTTGTTTATTAAAATTAAAACAAATTACCTTTTATATTCTTTACATATAACTAGACTATGGATATTTATGCAAAATATATATACTTAATTGAATATTATAATTATCGGACAGTTTTAGCAGTCGATCATTATTCGTTAAAGAGTTATTAAAAAGTAAAGTAAAAAATTTGAGATTGTCGACTGTAAATATGCAATTTGTGAAAAATATGCATTTTATGCAAAATATTCAATTAAGTATTTTACATAAATATCTGCAGTCTATATATAACTATGCATTTTTTCTTCTAGTGCAAAATAATTTATTCTATTTAACAAAAATTATTTCTTTTACTGTATTCTGTTTTAAAATAAATTTATTTTAAAATAAATCATTACAAATGAAAGTAGAAAATAAAAATATTAATCAGAGATTCAATGAGCGTTGCCAAACAAATGAAATGTACCCTTAATGGCACTAGTTAACTTAGTGACCATCCTTGGCTTTAGATTCCCACTAGTACTACTCAGATATCATTCCATCCTTGTTATTTACCGAGTGTTAAATAAGAATGACATGACACCCGGACAGCATTCAGATTGGAATTTAAACACGTCTCTTAATAACTTAATACAGACTGTATTTCAAATTTATTACTAGCGCTGAAATTCTATAGTTTGTGCTACGTGTGGTGCCATAGATTCTTAACATTGACAGTGAATTTTGAAACACAGCCTATATCAAATAATGGGATATCACAGTGAAAGAACCCATTTATAAATGATCACGTGACGCAGGGACCTAAGAGAGCTACTTGCGGTACTGCATACAGCGAGTAAATTCAGTATGGCTGTGCATGGCCCTGATAAGCAGCTGGGAGTGTGGGAGTAGATACCCAGGGTATCTACAGGTCGTGGCTACATCGCGAATTCGCAACGCATTCATCCACCCTCTTTTTACGATGACGGAACGATCGGCAGGATAAATTCGACGAAGATACTCCGATCCTTCGACGAAAGCCTCCGGTCGCGCGATGCCACGAAAAATTTGCGAAAAACCATGATAAGATCGCGCCCTGGAGAGATGTGTCGCGATTGCACGACGTAGCCCCGTAAAACGCTGAGGTTAGGAAACACGACTCGTAAAAGACGACTCCCCGGTCCGTAAAACCAACCACATGCTTCAGCGACCGGAGAGATAAATGCTCAACAAGAGAATAGAGATTGCGAGCCGAGCGTTGAGCCTTACGGTAATTCATCAACCCCTTGTGCACGAACGTTCTTTCTTTTCTTACTTTTATTACGTACAATTTTTATTCATGTTATACTAATTACAATGCATCTCCTCCAATCACAGATATACAACTTGTACAATTTACAAAATTACAAGAACTATGAGTTACAAATAGCAAGTAGAAGGATAAAGATACACGGACGTTCGTAGCCATACAAGTTTTACTCCGTCCATCTGTGGGAACAATGTTGATTCGTACATACATAATATAATCTCATTTCCTCCTCAGCCCGTCTAGTTTGCGCCTGGAAAAATACTGCTTCTCTGTGATTGCACTTTGGGCATGGATGTTCCTCTGTTCTCGGCA
Organism: Acromyrmex echinatior; assembly: GCF_000204515.1. The sequence goes on along the minus strand of NW_011627104.1, from coordinate 1,507,257 downwards.
GTGTAGGATCTGATATCACATCGGCGACGATGTGAGTTAGTTCGCTGAAAAAAAAAGTATAAGCAGTGAGCGCAAGATTCAAACTTAATTTGAGCATATACAGCAGAGGTCCTGGATTAAATTCACAAATTCTCTTGAGCTTTGCAATGAGCTTATCTCTACACAAAGGAATATCATTTTGTATAACAAAGATACAAGTGCACAAAATGATATGTTCCTCTTTCTCTTACATGTTATATTCTAAGAGCTATTATTTTTCAAGGAAGTCTGAACTAGTATCTGAACTCAAGGTTCTAAACTAGTAGCAACTAGTAGTAAGTTGGAGTAAAACAAATATAGTTTCACTCCAACTTATTGCATTAGTGTACATCAAGTTCAAAATTTTCTTTTGAAAAAGAACAAAGCTCTAGTAAAAATCAAATAGCAGTAACATTACATGTTACAATTTTCTACTCAATAATATAACAATTATAACTGTTATTTATTGTTAATAACTGTTATATTTGCAATGTTGAGTGGGAAATAGTAATATTAATGTAATGTTTCTGTTAGTTTGTATGTGTTTACAAAAACTTTAGTGGAAATTGGTTTAACATTTAACAATGTTTACATAGATGTTAATTAACTTCAAGCTACTTAATTTTAACTCACTCTATCTCGTGCATGATCTTGTTCACGTAGATGCAATTGCTGTCCGCCAGTTGCTTAAAATCGCAATTTCTGCACTGAAACAGGCAATATCTTGACGTTACAATTCTTCCTCACATGATTCGCACCATCGTGCAATTCAAAGCACTTCATTCCTTTTTTCTTCTTTCCTTATATATTAAAGAGATTCTGTCGTCAGGAACGATCATGTATACTTACTGCGTACATGAGTACTTTGTTCTCTTTATCCTCCTTCGGATACAACATATTATTGCACTCTTGACAAAATCTGATGCCCACAAATCCTGGACCGTCATCGTGCGTGTCGTAACCTGTTATCTTTGACATAACTACGCGCCAAATTGATTTATTTTAATTGGAGTATCCGTTTAATTGGAATATCCTAAAACATCTGTTGAGATTACCGGCAATTCGAACGCAATCAATCGATGCAAAAATGGCAATAAGAACAATAACAACAACAATGAAGGATGAATGCCGAATAGCGCCGTAGGCCGTGCGAGGTGGCGGGATCGGTTAGTGCGCCATCTATCGGCACACTGGAGAAATCAAAAGCCATTTATTTACGCGGAAACCTGTTTTATCTACAGATATACATCGTGATGGAATTATGACTTCAAAATCGAAATTTCAAACTCCGCCAGATTGGAATTTGTCAACAGGTCGAAGAATTGTTATACAGGAGACTCGTGGAATTGAATTGATTTATAATTTTGAATTTTTTTAGTTTTGATCAGTTAATAAAGAAAAGAAATGAAGAAATTTTTTTTTATTTAATAATCCACAATATATTATTGGCACAATTTAACAAATTTTACATTTTCCTTGATTAGATAAAGTTTATTACTATAAATTTTAACTGAACAAAACGAGCTTACTCAATAGTGGCTGTTGGTATATTTATCTGGTGTGCTTGACCAATCAGATTCGAATATGCATAATAATTTAACTAACGCATTCTTCCTCTAACAATTGATGTAAAAAAGCAACTGTAATAAGATTCTTTAATATGATTGATTTTTGCTCTTAATTTCTTGTTGGATTTAAATGTATATAACTAATCGTATTAAAGAATCTTACAATAATTGCAAAACTTTCTCTGCTGAACATAACCACACTGTAGATCTAGCGAAAAATACATTTTATAGCGTTTTCAGCCCAAGGTTAATTATAATATAATTAATTATATTATGTTAATTATAATATATTATAATTAACATAACGTTACAATGGCTTTAATAGTAGAGCATGATGCAACGTTAATTATCATTAATCGAACACAAGTCTAAGCTAGCAAATCTGCTCAGATCGATAAAATGCTATTAGAGATAAATAGAAACTGGATCAAGATAAGAAAAGGTTTATTTTTATCTTTTTGTCATTCGTTTCTTTTTTCTCCCAATTTTACAGCCTATTCAAGTTCGTATCAGATTACTGTGTATCTATTAAGCGTGCATGGAATTTGACTATAATTATTAGGGTAAAGAAATATTTTCTTTTTTATACATTCTGTTGGTCAAATTTCAACAAAATTTTAATCTTCAAAATAACGATTTCAGACTATGACCTGCAGGAGATTTAGGATTGCAAGTTGTAGATTAAAATTTAATTAATCAGAATCGAAACCAATTAAAATTAAATTTCTAATTGAATTCGAATTTTCTAATTAATTTCGCAATCTTCCATCTTTATTACGTAGTTCGATACGAGCTTAATCATACATCTATTTTATTTTCGAGTATAGAAGATGTAACATGTCCAGTTACATAAAACGGATGTAAAATTCTCAACAGTCAATTAGAAAAAATGAGATATTTTAATTATTAGGTGTTGGAATTAATTCGTAGCGTTTTACAAGTGATGGGAAGTACTTTCATTAATGTATTTTTTAATGCTCATGTGAAATAAATAACATTCTTTCATTAAAAAACGCTACGAATTAATTCCAACACCTAATATATTATGAATTATTTTATAAAACCTTGTCTTGTGCTTTGCAACAAAATCAATTTTCGTAACAAAAGATCTAAAATTTTTGTTGTGCAATAGAAATTTCTGCCCGGACGGAGAAATCTATATTATACTACATTTCGCAGATTTCTCTCGGGATTCTTGTCTTATAAGACAAATGGATCTTCCTGAATTCTTTAAATATTTTCTAAACTTTTATGTAGTTATCGTTACATTTAACATTTATCTTTTCGGGTTTTTTTATCTTTCGACATCTATATATACAATAAATACATATATATACATTTTTTTTTATCTTCTCTCCCGCACAGTAGTGAATTTAGACAGAGGCCTGTGAGGTCCGAGCCTATAGAAGCGCCATCCTTCTAAATAAGAGTGGGTATAAAGAGAGTAACGCCAATTAGCCGGAAGTCGCCATTTTATGTCCTATATCTATGATGCAATTCCTCGTCTTAATCTCTTCTTTCTTTAACATTATCTTCTTTCTGATTAACCGTAAGGACACTTAATGACAGAACTAATCAGCATTAGGCACATGCATTGGCGTCACTTCCTTCATATCCACTCTACTTCTAGAAGCACAGAAGCACTATCTCCTAGATGCCATCCTTCTAGGAATCGAGATTAAAATTAATTTTATATTTGTGCAGATCCCAAATAGAACAAGTCAAGATGACATTAAAATGACATTAAAAGAAATCGAAAGTAATTGAAAAATGAGTTTTAATGATCATGTATCATTTGAATGTATTTTGACATCATTTTAATATCATAATAATTTATTCTGTTTAGAGTGTAATGCATTTTCATCAATGCGATTTTGTAATAAGTAATGCTTTGGAGCATAAAAATAAAATTTTGACACTTTCGCTTTTAGCGAAAAAGTGATATTTTTCACAATAATCAACTTTAGTTTTATTGTTCATTCATTTGAAAGAGACGCCAAATATTTTAAAGGGGCGCCAAGGATGCAAAAATGTGTAAATCCGCCACTGCTTCTGTAGGAGGGTAAAAGATTTGGGCCTGTATTCAGCAGCGTGCTTTTATCTCTAAAATTCTATAGTATGCGTAACGTAAATTATAGCATGTTAGCGCGCTAAGATCGTTGTAAATGCGTTTTGAATACGGGCCCTGTTCTTTTTCCACCCCAGATTCTGAGAACTGAAGTATACTGGTACAATAAGTTAAAGTGAGACAGGTATAGTTTGTTTCATTCTAACTTACTGTTGGTTCAGTAAGCGCTAGTTCTGAATTCTTCGAAAAAGAATAGATTTAATATTGCGCATTCTCTCGCCTAAAACGACGATTGGAAAAAAGGAACAGTGGAGATAGAAAAAATAACTTAAGAAGATACTATTAGTGCTGTTTGTGTCATTCTATTGTTATCATTTTTTAGATTAAAATATGGCTAGAAGTCGGTATATAATAATTACATTCAATAATTCCGGTGTAACTGATATTTGGTAGATTGAACGCTTAACCGAGGTTCAACTTATTTCTCATCTCTTTCCAATTCTAGCATTAGAAAAAGATGAAGAATGAGTTCCTCGATTGAGTTAAACATGAGTTGTGAAATTGGACTTAAGACCGTATATTTAAAACAATCATAAAATATAAGAAGCAATAATAGGTACGTTCGGGAAGACGCTATTAATGTTATTGTGTCATTCTATCCTTGTTTTACATTTAATAAATGACGAAGACAGAATAGGCCTATTCTTTTTTGGCTGAACTTTTACACCAGTTCATCTTTCTTCTTTTTCTCTTCAGGAAGAAAGAAGAGGAAGAAAGATAAGCTGAAGTCCACTTAAAAAAAACAGGCTTGTACATGTGCTATAGGTTTTCAGTACTGATAGTGTATATTGGAACGCACTCTTTGCTCCGTATTCAGGGGGTCGATTCTGTAATTCGAGTGAAATCACTCGCTCACTTTTCGCACTTTCATCTCACGTGAGTTTGTCTACATAATTCTGTAATGACGAAATGAAAATACGAAATCACTAATTTGCCGGTGTGGGAAAAAACGTGAAAATGTGAAGTGAAATATAGTCCTCGATCCGATTCACGCTCACAACGCTTAAAAATCATTTTATCTTTATTGTTAAATATTAAATGAAGACAAACGATATTCATGAGCGTTGTCAGCATAAATCGGATCACGATCATAAAGTTCAATTTATTTCTAATTTTTATCTAATTCTAAAACGGATGACGAATAAATCGAACTTCGATTAAAAGTGGTTAAAATAAACCGTGAGTTATGGAACTGGACCTAAACGATTTTCTGCCATTATTTACAAAGTCAATGCTGTTGAAAATAAATATCTCTAAGCATTCCTCGTGTAATCTTCCTTCTCATATGTGGTTCAAAGGCCTCTTCATCCTTTTCATCCAGTAACAAAATTGCTACCATGTATATTGCCATTTGATTTTATTTTCGTCTTTGGACTATGCAAAATTATATATTTAACCTTAAAACTCAATTCAGTCGGCAGTTCCTCTTTCTCTCAAGAGATTTCAGACAAGAAATTTCTTGCCGAACGAACTCTGAGATTGCTCGCAATTGCACTATGATGAAAATTAGGGAATCATGCGATGTGAGATGGCTCACATTTTCATCATGATAAAAGTTAGAAAATCAATACTCTAAACACGTTTTTCTCGATAAAACGTGCTTTTGGCCCGTTCAGAACGCGCTAACATGCTATAATATACGTTACGCATACTATAGAATTTAGAGATAGAAACGCGTTCTGAATATGGGCATGTTAGCGCTCTAACATGCCCGTGCATCGTTAGATATTAGAGCTCCCTCATAAATACCGGCCTACGAATATCTGCTTATAATTAACTTATATCTCAATATTGGGAGCTTTCCAGCAAGAGACATAAATTGGTATAAGTCCTTGTTCGATAATCAGTAAGAAATAGACGAAATGACTCTTATGTCGATTTGTGCCTCTGCTGGAAGGCTGCAATTGTATTTAAGGTTTCGAATATAAGAACCGACTATGAATACCGGTCAGAATGAATGCAAATAGCATTTAGCGTCTTTTCGAACCCTTGAAGTTGCTTCAAGCCAGCCCAGAGCTCAGAAATTCAAAGTCACTGATGTTCGTTTCCACCAATGTAAATTAACTTTAATCTCGGTTCAAATTATTCTTCGTCTTTTTCTAGTTCTAAAGATTAGAAAAAGACGAAGAATAAGTTGAATCGAGATTAAAATTAAATTATATTGGTGAAAATGGGTATGAAAAGATCAGTTTCACCAACGCCGGTTAGCTTAATCAGCCATTGTCTGACCAATCGCGTTTACTGTTTAGTAGAATCGACCAATTACGGTCGATTGACAATTAATCACGATTAAGCTTGATCGGCATTGATGAAACCGGCCCAAAGAGAACAGACTTGATATTATGCGCGATACATATGAATATATCGTTCAGGCGGCTTCCATGAAATCGCGACAAAGTTCCGCTGGTCTCGCGCCGGGAGTCTCGCGCGTAAAACGACAGTGGCGGCGGGAGATTGGTAGTTCACTGGGCGCGATTATCTCGTCGCTTTCGTAGGCAACGATCGGTCGTCGCCCGCCGTCGCCGTCGGCGGAAAAAGTCCAGCAAGTGGCCCGTCTTAAAGAAGGAAATTATTGCGGGTTCAATCATAGGCCAAAGATCGGCGCAAGTTTCGCTGCGCGGTGACGGATGCGCGCTAGAGGCCCATCGCGACACGCTAGCTCAATTCTAGCGACATTTTTTGCGGATAGAGTGCGCAGCTCGGGAATTCGGCTGTCGGCATTGAAGCATTGGTAACGTGACAGTTCAACGACGGTTCAAGCAAGCTCAGTTAGACTGAGTAAGTATCGATCAACGGAGCGCGACAGTTCGCCGGTCGAGTCTCCAAGTCGCTCTATTCTGCTCTATTCGCCCGTTCTCTTAGCGTGGAAGATCTCTCTTTCTTTCTCGGGATACCTGAATTCTCTCGCTCTTTCCCGGAATCTCTAGTTTCTAGTCTTATAGTGTACAACGGCGGGTTCTCAGGCACACAGTCAGTCGCGCTAGTGTGCACTACTATATGTATACGCACGTTTAAAAAGAGAGGGAGGAAGAGAATGAGAGAGAAAGAGAGGGAGAGAGAGAAAGAGAGCGACTAACGCGGCATATCCCCTCCCCTCTTCTCCGCCAGTTTTATACCGTCGAATCCCCTCTCGTTTCTTCTCGCCTCCCTTCCCCTCTTCTCCCTCCAATCTCCTTCCTGTCGAGAATCCCCTCTAGTATAAATCTTGACGGCGAATGAATTTTTAAGAAATTCTTGTTCTTTTTCGAACAGCAAAATATTTCTGAAAGGAGGTGGCGGCTACCTGGGGGACCTTCACCCGTGAGTGCGGTTTCGTTTAAATCGTTAAGGCGGGCGAAGTTAACGCGAGAACGAAGTCGAGGCGCGGTGCGGCGCGTGGGTTTCGGGGGGCTTCTAGACGCT
>NW_011627104.1:1439280-1500114 GCF_000204515.1 Acromyrmex echinatior | reverse complement strand
CGTGGGAGGAAGCGTGAAAAGAACGAGAAAGGCGAACGAACGCACGAATCGCGAGTGTATGTACGAATGAAATTTGTAGGAGTCTCCATATACTCCTATAGGAGCATTCCTGTGGGGAGGTTGGGCATGGGGGTGTCACTTCTCCCGCAGAGATCCCGTTTTTATCCCATGCCGTGCCGTGGGGACGCGTTCCGCTCGCGGCTCGGGTAAAACGCGACCCGGCTGACTTGACTCCCGTCGTCGCGAATACTGACTGCCCGACGAAAAAGCGACGACATTTCCACTTCGTAGATTTGTCCGTTTGTTTCTTCGACGAACTCGACGATTGACACGTGACGATTGTACGGTAACTAGTGTCATTGGCATTATCCTCGCCGCAGGCGGCGATACCCAAAGAGACGCGTTGCTTTTTCTTTTTCATTCTGTCTACTTGCTGAACGAGTGAGTGTTCAGTAGTGAAGTGCTTGCTTGAGTGAGTGAGTGAGCGAGTAAGTGAGTGAGTGAGTGCGAGATTGAGTGAGTGAGTGAGTGCGTGAGTGAGTGAGTGAGTGAGTGAGTGAGTGAGTGAGTGAGTGAGTGAGTGAGTGAGTGAGTGAGTGAGTGAGTGAGTGAGTGAGTGAGTGAGTGAGTGAGTGAGTGAGTGAGTGAGTGAGTGAGTGAGTGAGTGAGTGAGTGAGTGAGTGAGTGAGTGAGTGAGTGAGTGAGTGAGTGAGTGAGTGAGTGAGTGAGTGAGTGCGAGATTGAGTGAGTGAGTGAGTGAGTGAGTGAGTGAGTGAGTGCGTGAGTGAGTGAGCGAGCGAGCGAGTGAGTGAGTGCACGCCACCCGTCTGTCTGTCCGTCTGCCTGCTTGCTCGCTCTCGCTTGTCCGCCTCCACGAAAGCGCGTGCATCCGGCTGTGTGTATCGCTTATATCTATATACGGTGAGCTTGTCACACGCGCGCACACCGCATCGCGTCCACGGACGATTTTTCAACCGGCGGCACCCGTCCTCGCCCGATTTGCCGTCTGCCGATCGATTCGCCGACCGGTGTCGATCGCGTTCGAATTGTCTCTGGCAGCCTTATTCTCAAAAAATATAATACAAAGATACTATTCTTTGAAACTTTTTACAATGAATCTCATTTCAAAGAAGGAAATCTCATTTTTAAAGAAGCCACTCTTTTTCAAGCTAATTCAATCTTCAGTGTGAGATTCCACTGTCAGAAAGGAAACCTGTTCTCTAAATTCTTTGAGGCAAATACAGTTTAATTTTAATCTTGGTTCAATTTACTTTTCATCTTTTTCTAATTTTTACAACTAGGAAAAGATGAATTATTGAATTGAAATTAAAATTAAATTACATTGATAGAAAAGGATATAAGTTTTATTTAATTAAGGGTGAAATATAACTTTTAAGAAGATTGAAAATTCTGCCACTCTTTCTCATGACTGGCAAAATTTTCACTCTTTTTGGAATGAGATTTTATTCAAAAGAATGTAACGCATTTTCATGTATTTTTTTTTTATTGTAGTTTTTGAGAGTCTGAGCATTTAGGAATGCTTTCTAACGCGATTCCTAGGGGTTGATTGTGTATCTTAAAACAAGATGAATACTGTAAAAGGTGTTGAAATCTTAAAATATTCTAATAAATTCATTGGCTTTTGTAAATTTCCCCTTATTTTAAGAAATACAATTTTAATCCTTTTATAAAAAAAAATAAGTTTATTGCTTTTAACATTATTTGAGAATCTTCGCTTTTCTTCTCTTCGTCGTTCAAACTTTAATAAACATTTTTGGATTTCAAGCAACGCAAACGAACGTCGTGTAATAGCATCGTGTCGTTAGGGAGGACTGTGGCGCGAGTTCGGCCTTTATATTCGTGTGTAATATATATACATATACGTGATGTGAGTTAACATATATATGTGTATCCGATATATGCGTGTGTACGGTTTTACATATACGTATATGTGCGCGGGTGTGTGTGTGTGTATATCGCGCCTATATATTTCATTCTCGGTTACGTGCGCGTGTGTATGTATGCACGGATATTGTTGTTCCGCTCCAGACCTATGCCAGACAGCCATATTGTAATTTTTTTTAACTCTACCATCGTGTTTCTCGTTAACCTAGCCCCTTGAGATCCCGCCGTTGATCTCTTTTGTTCGCGCGATCGCGGCAATCTAGGAAAAACGAGCGGCACGCGTGTCGTTCCGGCTGAAGACGATCCCCCATACGAGGTAATCGAGTCGGTACTCGGCGGTCGGGACTGGCCCCGCCGACGGTCGACGGCCGACGGCCGAGGCTCGTCTTTGTCTTTGTTCCGGATTGACGTTCCCGCGTTTCGCGCACGCCGCTCTTTTCGACGCCGCTGTCGTCGAGGACGACGCGTCGCGTCGCGCGTTTCTCTCGACAGCTGAAAGAGGAATTTCGTTCGCCCGGCATTTCACGAAAGTCCGTGAAAACGCCGCCGCGCCGGAACGTCAGATTCGTCATTTGTTTCGTTTAATTACGGCGTCCAAGAATAACTCGCGGCCGAAGGAGGCCCTTCGCGCGGCGTCGGATGCGTTCCTTCTCCGAATCCGTTTTCAAGTTAGCGCTGTTGCTGCCTTTGTCGAACGTTTTTTTTTTTATACTTTTATTTTGCGGGTTCCCATTAGCGTTCCTTGTGTGAATGCGCCGCTTTGTTCAATTATTAAGTACCTCAAGCGACGGATAAAAAATTAAGAGACGTCTGAAGGATATTTTTTTGTTTTTTTTTTAAGAGCACATTTTTAATAGTTTTTTTCTTATCACAAAATCGTATTTATGACATATATTCTCTAAAGTGATTTCTATAATAACCGGTACCGTAAGTCTGTTTGCATTTCTCGCATTTTTTGCGTTCAACATCTTCGTTTTTTTTTAACGTCCGAATATATATTGTCTCATTTTAAGTGCAAGAGTTTGGAGATTTTAAGTAACGCGAATCTCATGTGTTTGAAACAAAACACAATCCTTTTGCGATAGTTATCCAGTGGAATGATTCTTGTTTTTTTTTTACAGGCAACTTGTTTTGCATTAAGCTACTATCATGGAATCCGGAAGTAATCTGCCCAATCCGGGCACTTATCCTGGAGGAGATCGTCAGCAGTTCTGTGTCTCTTGGAATTCCCATCAGTCGAACATGCACAGTGCATTTCCAAAGTTACTCAGCTCGGAGCAATTTGTCGATGTGACTCTAGCTTGTGACGGAGGTTCAATAAAGTGTCACAAGGTTGTATTGTCCGCCTGCAGCGATTACTTGGAGCGTCTTCTATTGGAAATCCCATGTACCCATCCTGTCATCTTTTTGAGAGACATGAAAATGTGGGAGCTTCAAGCCCTGGTTGAATTTATGTATCGTGGGGAGGTGTATGTGGAGCAACAACAACTCGCTACTTTAATGCAAGCAGCGGAAGTTTTGCAGGTACTGTTTTTTGACTTTTTTGGGATGCATTACAAAACTCCGAGTATCATTTTATCCTTGTTACTCACTGAATGTTCAGCAAGGATAAAAGATAATCGGACTGAGTTGAATTTTAGAACACACTCTGCATTTATTTGACAGTATTTTGTATCCAATTACAGGAAATTAGGACTTATGCCATCCTTATTTGCATAATTCAATTTTTTTAGAAATTCTTGTTAAAAATGCCGTCTCCTCTCTAATTCTGCCATTCTATGTGTTGCACAGGTTAACCTCGGTGATAATATGGTCCAATGAAATGCTTTAGTGTTACGCTTCAATAATTGCATTTGGTTTTGCAAATCAATGGCATTTGTAATCATTCCATCATTTCTATCATTGTTTACTGAATTCGATGAATATAGAATAGAATACGGATGTCTTCTATTTGCAAAACCAAAATGCAACTAATATTTCTATAACTTCTTTTGTTTCAGCCAATTTTTCTTTAATTCTTTTAGCAGTAGTTTTATGTTAGCTCATTCATAGCCGATTTTTATTTTAAGATTATCTTAATCAATACCTTAAGATGCTATAGCTTTGAGAAATTGGCTTATGACATCTTAAGATTATATTTAAGGTTTGATAAGAATCGATTATGAATATTCTTAGATTGTGCTTCGATACATTGTCAGTATTAAAAATCTATTGTATGTATAATGTGAATTATATATAGATTTTTTATACTGGCAGTGTATATTTGATTACAACTCTAGTAAAGATTATAAAACATATAAGATTTTAATTTAAAACGCACAAAGAATCTTATAATAAAATATTAATGTTTCTTTATGTATTTTATGGATATTATATTATATTACTACTTTATAGTAATAATAATATAATATTATGTTAATATTGACTTGTATGCAAAAACATATTAGGCAATATATTATATATTCTTCGATAGGTTCGTGGCTTATCCACTCAGGGATGTGATAACACGATGAATGAGAGCAATACACAATCATGTGATTCTAATGCACCTGTCACTCCATCGACTCCTACTCCGGGTGACAGCAACTTCAAGGTGGAGACTTCATCTAACGATGAAAGTACCTCTGACTTTATCTCATGTACGGCAATGGCTAGCACAGGAAACAACTCGTCCTCTATCACACCTCCTGTTTCACAAAATCCTAACTCCTCCAACTTCGTAAACATGGAACATAGCGAAGCGCTACAACATTTAGAAAAAGCTCTTAGCGCTTGCGAAGCGACTCTTACCGAAACTACAGGAATGGTAAAAATGGAACCGGATGAGCAGTTTGTACAACAGCAGGATGCTAAACCGTATTCCATTAGTATGGTATCCAGTAATAATTGCAATCCTAGCAGCCCATTCCCTGCGATTGAAGGTGAGCTTAAAGGTGATCTAATCTTGTATTTTACATTTTATTTGTATATTTACGAGAGCTAAACATTTTGGTACCTTTCAAGGTTATCAAAGACGACAAAGGCGTTCGGAAGAGGAACTCAAGCAAGCTTCGGACATGGTGGCACGCGGCATGACGTTTCAAGTAGCTTCGGAAAAGTACAAGATACCGATCAGCACAATTCGCTTTTACATGGTCAGAAAGGGCATTCTGCAGAGGCGAAAACGCGGCCGCGGCTCCAGCAATCTTGGTATGAATAGCCAACCGAGTAGTCCGGCAAGTCCACCGTATCATATGATGAATTACCGTTTGCCAGAGAGCCTAAATTCCAGCCTACCGTAGTGCTGTACAAAGAAGTAGTGAGTTTTTTTAGAATTCAGTTTTGAATTGACAAACATTTTATCGCCGCATCATAGAGCTGTTCCAGACCGTCAGTTTTTATACTTTTAGCTCCTTTATACTGAGTTTATATTTTATTTTCCTTTCACATTGCCTTATTCATTCGTAGCAGCACGTTTGCGTGCTGGTTTACAAGACTACTATGTTTACAGCATATAACATATTTTTGCATTTATGCCATTACCGACCTAGTGTGCGTTTTGGAGGTATAGTTTTGTGTCTCGAACAGCTCCTCTCCATGTATATAAAAAAAGATACCATATGTAAAAGTTCGGACACAGCATTAAGTTAAGAAACTTGCAGGCGATCGTGTCTTACATCATATTTATGTTGGATTCAATGTCCTTAGGAAGACTGCCTGAAAAACCCAGTTTTTTTTAAGTACAAAAGATGCATATTATTGTACCATGGATACTGAAGTACACTGGAGTATAATCGTATATTATTATATATTTTATTATAATATAAGTCTGCATAAAGCTAGCGGCAGAACATCGCAATACATAATTCGTGGTTCACCATTCGTATGACATTTGCAAGTAATATGTACGGAAATAGATGTTTGCTAGTAGAGCGATTTTTCAACGAAATCGAAAATATAAGAATTATTACGAATGTTTGCTTATACACTACAAACGATAAACTACAAATCAAGGATAGATATAGAGACAAAGAAGAGATTTACTTTTTGGTCTTGTCATTCATATGTTATTTCCGAGTTTTGAGAGTTGGAAAATTATTCCTCTCGTTGTGGTAGAACTAAAGATGCAAACAATTCAAGGCAACTTAATAGTTGTGACACTCGGGAAAATTGAGATATGAATGTTAGAAAAGGAAATCGTTCTTATACTCTTAACGTCCTCGATTTTTTTATATTTGCGACATCTTCCTTGATTTACTCGGCTGTTTGGAAGGCTGTTCTATATTTTTTCATTTTTTTAGCATATTTTTTCGTATGACGAATTTCTGCGAATTTATTGCGAATCAGGAATTGTGAATCATGAATTTTGTGCTAATGCCACGCGATATGTGGTAGTTTTTAAAGAGGCAGTTTATTCTTAAGTTTTTTGAGATTTTTTTCTTGAATACAATAGAGACAAAGAATGAAGCTTGCGATTTATAATTTATATAATCATATTCTTGTTTTATTTTATCTCAAGCAAAAGAAATGTTGAATAGCTATGACACATATTGACGCTTTGTTCTTAAAAAGAAAAAGCTACAATTTTTTTAATGACAATGCTTTAAAGCTAAGTTTCTAATTTTTATCTAAAATTATTTTTAGATAAAAATACACTGGAACCTCGAAATAGTAGTCTCGAAATAGCGCAAAAAATTCCTTTTGTGCTATAAGTAGTATGGGAAGTAGCCAGTAATCACTAAAACCTTGAATTTTATTGTTTTGGAGTGAAGTAAGAGCAACTTCGTTATAACGATCACACCAAACCGCGCATTATTACGAAGTTTCAGTATAAATCTGTATAGATTTAAATTTTCAATATAATATCATGTAAATAACTGAAACATATTAAATAAAAAAAAGGTAAATTAATTTTTTCTTTAGATATTTGACGCATCAATTTGATAAAATTAGAACAAAACAAGAGTTTTTAAGAAAATACTTTTTTGAAGACTTTGAAATAAACTGTCTCTTTAATGTTTGTTCTCGTATAATAAATACATTGTACGGGAACTCCATCCGTCATCCATCATGAATTAATATCGAAATATTAATTCCATACTTATAAGTGCTTGCGTTGTAATGGCGTCATACTTATAAGGGAAATCCCATTAAAGATCAAAATATTAGATCGAGCGTTGAACAAATATGTTTAAAATCTTATTATTTTGAGACTTTTTTATACGCAGGATTTATATGTAAGCGCACTTAATGAGACGTTCATTGACGAGAATACAAGTTGTATAGAATGTTCATATATCTAAGATAAGAATTCCTTCATGCTGTGGACGAACGCTACGCGTATGGTTAATTATCAGCCGTGTTCCGTTCTTCTACTTAGTGACCGATGTAGCTAGCCTATATGGATAGTGTGAGACGTTTTTGAATCCTGCATCAATATCGTTCGTGACAAGGCGGATTTACAAAATACAGTTCAAAAAAAAGAAGAAAAGTGAAAAAAAAAACAGAAAAAGTGAAAAAGAAGATTGACTATGTCATATAACCGATATTTTTTTAATGACCTCGAAATGTTTTGACGGGAAGGCATTGATTGGTAGCATAAGTTATTTTTTATTACATCATATTTATATATGATTCAGTGAAGCTCAGCTTGCTCTCGATAAGTTATCTGTGGCATCTGTACACATGTACACATGTATTTACCGAGTATTTATCTTTCCGTATTTTTAAATATGCCCCACGGAGGGGTAAAGAGATTCTTAATTACTACACGCTTTATGCCCTGCACCAGAGAGTGACGCTTAAAGATCAAAAATGTATACAGTTGTAGAAAGACAAAAAGACTTGTCCATGATGATCGATTAGTCACTATGTTTAAGACTGGTAACACGTGGCTAATATAACCAGATTAAAGTCTTAGAAAACAGCAATCCTCAATCTATTATATAAATATTTTTGTAGGCACTTTGTCGAGGAAGGTTTCTTCTTTCTGCCTTTATTCTATATATACCTTGATAACTTATACAGTAAGAGGAAAACCGGTATTTATTCGAAGTTTACCATTTAGCTTTGTTGAACATCACAAGAGATGAACGATCATGACGTATGTAGTGTAATGCTTTTTACATGCATAGTGTACAAATAACAGCATTTGTAATTGACGATAAGAATTACCTGATGTCTGTAAAAATCGGGGAGCCTCTCGTTTTTACGGACACTGGTTCTGCCTTTTCAAAGAAGTTTAATTGTGTGACAACAACTGTGGCGCGCATACAATGTAATTGTACGATGTATTGCCTTTGTTAAATAGCATTTTGGATAAAGCCATATTTTTCCATGCAACGCAATAATCCAGCAAGATACAAAACAAAAGTGGATATGAACAATAACACATAGAAGATAAAGTAAAGTTTATCTATCACTTAGAGTATGTAACTGCCTTTCTCTGGCCTCATACTGGATCATTAATTTATTTATATTAGACAATATACAAGATACATGTAAAGGAAAAAACTAATCTAACTTAGAAGGCTTGTTAGAGCTTCTATTAATTGCAGTAAGACTGCTGCCATCCGACTGATGAACACATTCTCAAGAAGCTAAAGTTGAACATTAATTGAAACATATGTCACAGATCTTACATAATTGTATTTATTCTCATTTATCATTTCTTTATGCGATCATTACGTATTTAACGATTATCTGTACATTTCACAATATAGCGATATATCGGAAAAGGAAAGGAAAGAGAAAGGAAAGAAAAATAAGTCGCATATTGGATATTGTGATGTTAATGCGAACTAAAAACATGACTTGCAATTGTTGCCTGTTGTAATGTCCAATAAGAGTTGAATTGTAATGACTTACTCGTATATAGCATTCTTTCCAACAAGGAATCAGTATCGTGTAAATCATTATTCTAAGAGTTCCAGTTGACAAAGGTTTTATACGGATATATTAAACCAGTATTTCAAACCAATGAAAAATAATTAGTTTTCTAATAATAATAATACAATACAATTTTATGTGAATTTAGTACAGTGCTTAAGTCAGTAATGCTCAGCGTATCTAACAGATATTTTTAGTGGAACTCCGTGTCATACTCACATGTATCATAACGTCTTAAAGTATGTAACTAAACCACAATCAAAGAAGTGTGAACGATACTTAATGACTATTATCATAATAGCCACTTATGATAGCAGTAAATAGGTAGCCATTTTGAGGCAGTTTATATTATATTTAATTACACTGTGTATCGCTTTGGTCTCTCCGTTTTTACGATGGTATTATTATTTGTAGATAGAATCATAACTCTAGAATCGATTGAACCTCGGATCATTTATTTGTAAGTCTTTTTTACAGTTACCGAATATCTAATGGATTAAATAGGCAATGCAATTAAAACAAGAAAAAAAAAGAAAAAAACACGCAATACACACGACATACAGAGATCTGTTCGCACAATCAATACGATTGTGATGGATATTTTGTTGCTTGATTCTTGTGGTTTAATTTATATATATATATATATATATATGTATGTATATGTAAGATTACATTGAGTTGGCAACCAGTATAGTGACATAATGTATTTTTATATTTTGTTTTTAGCTTAAGTTTTTATTTTTAGTGATTTATATAATATGATTACTTTATGGTCTGTACGCAGTAAAGCTTTCCGAGGTAATACTTTCTACGAGAATCAAAGGCACGTTAAAATAAAGCAGATATTGGCTCGTGTCTACGAAGTATTTTCGACATTTGCTTTTTCTATCATAATTCTGTATTACGTCGGAAAACATTACTCCCATAAACGTAATAAGTATAGACTAAGCATTCTTCTAATTGAAAAGCGATCACTGTAATTAGCTACATTCTCTTTCTTACGGAGCAGATTAGAGATGAAGATTATACCATATATACAGGGTTGGCCATATTCGACGGAAAGATATGGCAACACTAACTTTTGACAGAGATGTTAGATCGAATAATGACGTTTCCCATGATTGAAAAAAAAACATCTTTCCGTCGAATATGGCCAACCTTGTACTTATCAGTCTATACCTATTACGTAATTTCTATATTAGTTGTGTCGATTTAACATGTTCTCTTAAATATGTTAGTCAATTGCATTCAATTATTACAAGTGTATTCAATAATCTTAAGAAGTGAATTAGTAATACATAGTTGCTTGCCTATTTACGACAGAAATTACGTGCTTTGATGTTTCGTGAATGAGTTGTGTAGCAACAATAGACGAATCGACGAATCGTAAAAATTAAATTTTCTAATTGTAGAATGATGAATCTAATACGTTATTATTATTAGGGATTTGTATGATGTATCAAGATTATACAATGCCATATTACGCCGAATCGCCGCCGACGCTTCGATCATTGTTCTCCGAAGTTACTCAGTTCCGTTCGCAGTACTCGCGCGACACTGTCCCGAGCGATTCAGTATTATATTGTACATCACGTGCGAAAGCCTTCGACTGCGTCCCGTTCAACGGTTAGATCCTTAAGCATTAGATCCTGTAGAATAGTCCTATTAGTCACACTTATTATTACTACACGAATGTATATTTTGCGCTGTTGTGTCGAGAGCCCGTATTCGAAGACGCTCCGCAAGTATGAATTCAAGAACGAATCCAAGAGCTATGAATGAACGTGAGTTGAACATAACGTTCGCTTTCCCCTTGATGTATCTACAAGAAATGACAATTGGCGCAAATTTAATTAATCTAATTAATCATTTCTATTCGCATATTGATACACATTGAAGCAAGCTCGTTCGTTTGTTCGTTCACGTTTATTCATGCTCTTTGCTTCATCGGAATCCACTTGGGCGTACTAAAATCTTCGCTTTCGAGTGCAATATGTCGTTCGACATTTCGTCGCACCACACCGAAAAAAATTGATTGCTCGATTTGCCAATTGATTATTCATTCGTCGCGTCTCTTTCTTGTCAAGAACCATTCTGTGGTATGGCAGTATGAATATGTTTCGCGTACGACTATCGGTGACGGAGTGACGATGTGTCTCTATATCGGATGGTTGTTGTCGTAAGCGCGATTTGAATATGGGCGAGAAGCGTGCGGATTCAGTGTAATACGGCAAAATATACGTGTACGCGAAAAATACACGTGATACACATACACACGCACACATACATTGATTACAGAAGAGACATATAAGGGACGAGGAATGAAGCAGAGCGAACTCGTCCCGCGACTGTAATACAATTCGCAGAACGTACCGTGCCGTTCGGTTTTTGCTGATCGCAACAAACCAGCTTTTATAATTCGCGTGTAAGATCACCATCAGGGTGTAAGATCTTAATTAAAGTCGATTACGTGTGTCGTTATAGTAAGGTACTGCGTATATAGCGAGAAGGTAAAGTTGCGAGAAAAGAAGATGGATTCACAGTGCGAATAATAAAAACGCTGACGAAGAGAGAGAATATTAAGTGTGTGACTCTGAGAATGTAATTTTCGAACGTGGACAAATCGGAGTTGCGTAGGAGAGAACGGGTCTTTCCGGCGCAATGGAGATGTCTTGACGGTCGTGTGTGTACATGAGACATTTTTGAAAGTAGCCCTGACTTCCGTGAGAGAGAGCGAGAGAGAGAGAAAGACAACAAAGACATTGTGAAAGCATGCGTCATCCGAAAGAGATGTACGAAATCTGCGTTTGTCACCGATTCGCGCCGATTTATTCGATAATTATTATTTTTTTATTCTAATTATTATTAACTTCAATAACTACATAGATATATATATATATTTATATATACAATATGTATACATATTTATGCATATATATATGTATATATATATATATATATATATACACATACATATAAACATATACAAGAGAATTGTTTTTTATTGCTACATTTTCTGAACTGGTACACACAATGCAATAAGTTGAAGTGAAACAAATTTGTTTCACTTCAACTTATTGCATTGTGTGTACCAGTTCAGAAAATGTAGCAATAAAAAACAATTCTCTTGTATATGTTTATATGTATGTGTATATATATATATATATATATATATACACATACATATAAACATATACAAGAGAATTGTTTTTTATTGCTACATTTTCTGAACTGGTACACACAATGCAATAAGTTGAAGTGAAACAAATTTGTTTCACTTCAACTTATTGCACCGGTTCAGAGTGCAACAATAAAAAATAGACCTAATATATTTCGAATCAAAACAATAAAAGTTTTCAAAAAATTAAGTAAACAAATTATATGGGAATTTTTATTTTAAGCAATAGTTCATGAAATTTTATCATACTTGGGCCCGGTTGTATCATCGTTATTCTGATTTTAAGCAATGCTTAAAACTCTCTGTCTCTGTCTCTCTTTCGCTTTAAAACAAGATAGCGTTTTTAAGTCTTGCTTAAAGTCAAAGTAATATTGGTGCAACCGGGTTTTAACCCCTTATTATTTCACAAACTAATACTGATCTGATAGTTCGTTAATATTACCGTACATGCGTTTTATAAATAGGTGATTGTAATGATTATATCTAAATTTGATTAATTGATTATATCTAAACTTACATCTTAAGAGCTATTGCTTGAAATAAAAATTTACACATAACTTTTTTACTTGATTTTTCGAAAACTTTCTTGCTATGATTTGATTTGTGAATTTCCGGACAATCTGTATACAATATTTATAATACGTATGTTTATAATATATATTATAAATATATATATGTTTAATATGTGTTATAATATATTAGATGAGTTCAATATTCCTATAACGAAGAATCACGTCCAACAAATCTTCTTTCAGAGAAGATGCCTCACTTCCCCCCATATTCTTCCGCACAATATGTGTGCATAACACTTAATTTTAGATATGATAAGAATTTGATTATTTCTAAAATATTTTGCCGAATCGTCATTTGAAACGCAGCGCATATTTCGATACACTCTCGACAAATATTGTATTGAATCAGGTATTGTAAGAGTTGTATTTTAAGGGTTGTAAGTACAGTAAAGAGTAAAGTCCGGCGACAGAGAAGAGAGAAGCAAACTCGTCTTGTAATTTTAAGATTGTGTAACATGTGTTAGTGAACAAGCATGCTTCTTAGTAGGGAGTTAGGACAATGCTATTACAATAATTATTATAATTAAAATTAATGAGTATAAGATATTTAATATAAGTGCAAAGTATTTCCTAATAAAAAGTACTGCTAAAAAATATGTGACTGTGCTCTCTCATCGATCTCGTGCGTTTCAGGTACATTGTTCGGCGAATGTCGACGATCTTTGTTCATTCTGTTTCACTACGGAGGAGCTGAAAGGTCGACGAGATCAGGATTTTTCTTATGAAAAGAGAGATATATGTATAGAGGTCTTTACGGTTTTCTTCTCATTTATTATGTGTGTCGTTCCGGTCGCCGACCTTGTTTTCACACCTCTCAAGGTCTCGTATGAGAATGAAATTTTTAGCTTGTATCAATCGACTCAACTTACCGGTTTACCTCGCGTGATCAGATCGCCCTTCGCGTCACTTTCTATTCAAACGTAATTAATTCTCTGTAATACTATGTGATTCGAAAGTTCGGTACATCACTATGTGAAGAAAATTTTAGATTGAAAATGGATGAATCAGAATTTTCTGGTTAAATCTATTGTAATTCTCATTAAGATAATCAGATATCCAATTACAATGACGGAATTCTGATTGATATAATCAGAATCTTATTGGATCGATTTTTTTTTTAATTTCGATAATTTATAGCTTTGATTTATCATTGTATAATTTTTTTTTATATAAGTGAAAAGAATATCAAGGAGAAGCTATTTTTTTTGCTTCAAAATTGACACAATATGTACCAGGTGATTTCTTTTTTTTATTTACGTGCACATTCTCGTGCGGAGAAAAAGCCATCTTGTAGTCGGTGTTGTCTTCGTGTAAAATTTACAAGGATTTTGATCTTTTCCAAAGTGATTACAGAAAAATGGCACTTCTCTGTTTGTCATAAGAAGAAAATACCTCTCTCCCTATGCCTCTCGTTGGCTCCATGGTTTCGGTATGACAATCTCGCGAATGTTGGCCGCATGCAGCTGGGAAATTCAGAGAAATCACGAGGTTTGGTTTAATTTCAGATCGGAGGATCAATGAACTTTTCGAAAGACGTAGTTGTAGACGACGAAACAGCATAGAGTTGTTGCAACGTTATTATCTACGTACCCGATGAGGTGAGGAAGGGATAATAAATACGGTGACTATAGAATTCGGGAAAGAATTACCCGTCAAATAAATGACAATAAAGGACAAAACTGAGTTTTGAAGAAACAAATAAATTTAAAGGACAGTTGTTTATTTTAGGTAACTGTCCTTTAAATTTATTTGTTTCTTCAAAACTCAATTTTGTCCTTTATTGTCATTTATTTGACATTACGGGTAATTCTTTCCCGAATTCTATGGTCACCGTATCCATCATCCCTTCCTCACCTCATCGGGTACGTAGATAATAACGTTGCAATAACTCTGTATTGTTCCGTCTACAACTACGTCTTTCGAAAAATTCATTGATCCTCCGATCTGAAATTAAATCTCGTGATTTCTTCTTTTAATATTAAAGGATAGTTCTTTATTTTAGATAGTTCTCCTTTAAATTTATTTGTTTCTTCAAAACTCAATTTTGTCCTTTACTGTCATTTATTTGACACGGGAAATTCTTTTTCGCCAATTCTTTTCTAACTAACTTTTCTAACTAACGTTCTAATGTTATATTAATGAGCAAACTTTTACGGTAAATATTTTACAATTTTATGCATATAAATACAATTTATTTTTGTTAATTTTTTATGTCTCCAATTTTTAAAATTAAATTTATTCAAACCGTTGTATAATTGTTTTCATTTTTTTATTATTTCAGATCAAAAGTTTGTCCCAATGCAGTCGAACCATGCAGTTTCAAACAGAAAACTGTAATTTAATTACACTGTCCAATAAAATTTTATAATGCACAGATTTTTGACAACAAATTGGTTGAAAACATATCGGAATAAAACTCTAACATTTTCAAATTTGTCTTTTATTTTCTTTAAGAAGATGGTCACCGTAAGGATGGATCTTCTCTGTTCCGCCACGTGTTGTCTGTGTGTCGCGAATATTTATAAGGCGGTACGTATTGTAAGTGATTATTATTGTGTCAAGACGTCGCAGACAATTATAGCTTATTACTGACTTTCTTTCGAAATGATCCATGATCTCGAAAATGAGATGTTTTATCGCGGCACCAAACGTGACTCTGATATCTCAAATATCTGAAGAAAAAGTTACCTATAGCGCTCGGATGAAAATTTTTCTTAGAATTTTTATATAATTTTTTAGAATTTCTAAATTGTTTAGAATTTCTAAATTTTATGATATTTTTTAGAAAATTTCTCAGATTGTTTATGTAAATTAAAATACTTTTCAGAAAGTCTATGTTTTTTTCTGAAATATTTAATACATGTGAATTAAAATATTCTAAGATTTCTTATTCTATAATTTCTCTCTGATGAAATTTTATAAAATTTAGAAAGGTCTAAGACATTTTTTCAAAAATTATTAAATGAAAAATCTTAAAAATCTTATAGAATATTTCCAGAATTCGTATATATAAAAAATTTTTTTAAAGATACAAGCTTTCTCAATGTTTCTAAAAAGTGTTTTAAATTTTTACCAAAATATTAGTACCTTTTCTCTGAAATTTTTCTCCGGTTTCGCGTTGTTTAGGATTATCTGTAGCCCCAACTGCGACTCAGGATATTTGAAGAAAAATAAAGTATTTATTATTTGCATTGAGAATTGTTACATACAAAAATAATTATTAACCATTTGATTTTAAAATAGTAATATAAAAAGTATAAGTAATATAATAATCTCGTTATCACTACATATATATTCCTGTAAAAATTTCAGCCATTTATAACACATTCACGCAGTGCTACCGCTATTGTTTCTGTAAACAAATTCCTTGGACGGCGTCAATCATACATAGTGTTCTTAAAATATCAATTTCAATTTCATTGACAGGCACAATACAATTCGCTCAATGAAATACAATGTTTCCTTTTTTTCAAGCGTACGTAATGATAACATAGCTTTTTAAACTTTAAGTTTGTCTGATATGCGCTTCCTTATATCTGTTGATTATTTTGAGACTTTGTAAGACACTCAGTGTATTGTCACGTGTTATCACTACAGTTTTGGCAAATACATTTTTACTGTGCAGATAGATCGCAAAATATTTTCAAAACAAAAGCATGTGAGCGAGAGAGGGGCCATCCCTGAAGTCTCTTTCAATGACGAAGACGATGACGTTCGCGGTTCAGGAAAAAGCGCGCGCGAAGAAAAGGGTAGTTACGAAGGTGGACACGCGTCTACGCGCTAAAAGACAAAAATTGCGTAGCAGCCAAAAGACACATGCGCGAAGACTTCTGAGTGCGTATCTCTTTGTGTTATTTTCGGGCAGCGAGTCGCGCCGCTTCGCGAGGCTTTAAATAGGACCGAGTCGTCCGATGAAGAAGGCAGTTTTCGTGACACCGTTCCTACATGCTGGAACATCGCACCGTCTTTAACGTGAGTAAACAATAAGTCAAGTTCACGACATGAATGGGGCGGACGAGAGATCGTTATCATCAATCCGATTGCCAATACCGGATGTTGCGAATGTCGCGATCAACACCGACCATCTGAGACCCAAGGAACACGTCAAATCAAGAGAAAGTCAAAATGACTTTATTTTGACGTTATGAAAGTCAAAATGATGAATTTTTTTTAAATTTGACTGTTTACCGACGTTAAGAATCATTTTTCAAGAAAATAAGAGTCATTTTGAGTTTTTCTTGACTTTGTATTCTTTGGGGACGTCAAAATGACAAATCGAATAGGATTTTTTGTTGGTACAGTAAAAATTTCGATTGATGCAAGATCAAAAGGTAAATTGCTAAGAAATTTCAATGTAAGCTGGATATTACGGACTAATTTTTCAAACAGTTGTCTCTTCTCGGAAACTGTATCTATTCTAAAAAATTTAAAGTATAAACTCGACAATTAGTTTTTTGTTTTTCTACTGTTTAAATTTCTTTTCTTTGAAAGTCAATCTATGGATAAAAAAATATATTAAGATGGCGACTAAAATTTTTTAATTAATAGCTTATCTACTAACAAATTTTATCATATACGTAATATTTAACGTTTTAAAGAACTGTATAGAATTATTAAAATGATTGCACTAATAACTTGATAAGATTACTCTAATCGAGCAATTATTTTATAATATATTGCATTGCTATTAGGAATCGATATATTTAATACTTTATATTTTTCCTGCTCAACATTTTACAATTTTACAACGAAAGTCTCAATTGGGCTCGACAGGTGTCCGTAATATACACAAAACATTTAGTTCGAATTGATGCAAGATCTTGACAGTACCGCGTAATTAGGTGTTATACTTCAAGTGGAAATAATATAATATAAACATAATATAATATAATAATATAAACATACGGAACATATTACTTCCACGTCTTGAAGTATAACACCTAATTGCGCGGAACTGTCAAGATCTTGCATCAATTCGGACTAAATGTTTACGATAGTCGGATGTACGCGGCGAAAATTGGCAATGAATATCGACTCTTTTGCGTCGTTACCGCGCTCGTCGGATCAATCTTGATCTTACGAGAAAACTAAGAATACGTCGTGCGATACATGATTATTACTTTTGCCAATTTTAACGAAGAGTGAAGAATCATGCCTTACATGAATTTATAGGTTTTGTGATCATAATAACATCAGTTTTTTTGTGTTATTTTTTCAGAATTAACTTATTCAAATTAATAATTAGAATGTTAATTTTAAATATAATTTTATGATAGGATTTAATGATCACAAATTGAAAGGTTTAATGTAATAGTGATTTAAAGCTCGGTTGCGCGCAGATCGACACGATCTTAATTAAGATCTAACCTGATGACATCCTTCTTGATGTTAGAATCCGTCTTACGTGAATTTAGAGGAGATTTCGTTATCATAATAATTTCGGTTTGTGCATTATTTATTTAGATTTAACTTGTTTGAATTAATAATTAGAACTATAATTTTTTACATGAAATTTTATGTAACTAGACAAAGACTATCCTTCTTGTTGTTAGAATCTAATCAAAATAGACTCAGGAAAAGAAAATTTCCAACTAATAAATTTAAGCTACTTCATTGAGAGGAATCAACTTTAAAGTTGTCGAAAATGAGTTTGCGCTTTTCTGAAAAGACAGAGTAAATCCTGAAATTGCACATTTCCCTTCTCGAGTTCGAAAAAATCATTCAGACCCTAAATCGTTATGGATATCGCGATTGTTCGCGTAACAAAGGGACAAGTGGCTGAAGTGCAGCGCGCCAGATGTTCGCGGAGGCGCAGACTGCGTGATTTTCAATTGACGACGCCACGGGACTTCCGGCATCATCGCCAAAATTGTGCCGTCTTCTTGGCAGAGTTTCTAGTGCTCGTGACGCGCGTCAGCGAAGTTCCCCGCAGCGAGAACAGCGATTGCATTACTCACCTATCGTTAGCCAAATCGTGTCTCGCGAAGATCGTTGCGGGTTCGACTGTCGAAGAAAAATCTTCGCCCGGCTGCGTTTCACGGTGATATTCGGCGTTATCAGCGATGTCCGGAACCTGGAATCGAGGTCTTTTCTGTACTGTATCCCCGAAGATGCTTTTCTATCGTAATATGGAATTTGTATAACATATATTTTATAGTACGATTTATTCTGTAAGATTTATTGTAATTTATATTTACCAACACTTTTATTTCTTTCCAATTTAATACTTGCAATTTTATATTTTTGTTATATAAGTTCTACGATTTGCGGTAGAAAAGATTGTAAAATTAGGAATACGATAGAAAAAGAATACATTTTTTATACGTGCAATCTCGTTTAAAAAATTAATTCCATCCACTGTTATTAATTAATAATTGACACGGTTCATTATTTTTTCTCGTTAATTAATTATTAAAACAAGAATTAGAACGTTCAAATATTTTTCTAACATTGTAATATTGTGGATTACAAAGAGTCGACTTTTATTAATCTCCCTATCTTCTTGTATTGCAGATTTGTCGGATTTCCGTGCTCGTCGTGTAAGGCAAATCAGACTCGATAATAAAGTGCGTATTAAAGTGCGTTAGATACATGCTACTATATATAGTGCATGTCGTGCACGTGCATTGTCATTTGTCCTCATTGTCTTCAAGTATCCAAAGAACACATAGAAATCAACAAAAATTCAAGATGATTTTATTTTGATTTCTAACATTAATAAACAGACAAATTTTGTAAAAAAAAAAAATCATCATTTTGACTTTCATGACGTCAAAATAAAGTCATTTTGACTTTTTCTTAGTGTGTTCCTTGGGCAGAATAAGTTACGATAATGCAGTCAAAATGACATTAAAAGAGATTAATGATTCGTATTTAACTTGAGTCCTATCTTTGCAGCCTCGCGACAGATTTTTTAAATTTTTTTTTCCACGAAGAAACTCAATTTTAGAAATAACAAATTCGACGATCAAATTTCTTCAACATTAACAACGTTATATATGTCGATAGACTATCTCGATAAACCGTCGCGCTATAAATCCTCGGTGATTTCTGCCAATGTGCGATGTGATGCATGCGTTACGCAATCCTATCACCCTGTCTTTCTCTCTCTCAGTTTCTCTATCTCTGTATCTTTTCGTGTTACGCCATGTAGATGCCGACCGAGTGCATCGCCAACCCGTTGCAACGGGAGCTGGCCGACTCGATAATACGGCTACAGCCGCTCGATGAGATCCGCATCCTCCTCGCATGCGGTGCTAAACCGAACGAGCCGGTGACCCAGGGCCTCAGGCCCCTGCACTATGCCGTATGGCAACGGTACACCGAAGCTGCTCAGCTGTTGCTGGTGCGCGGTGCCGACATCAACGCAACCGACGAGTGCGGCTACTCGGCCCTGCATCTCGCCGCCGAGCACGGCTATCTGGATCTGGTGAAGCTGCTGCTTAAGTATGGCGCCAAGGTGGATCACCGGCAGGATACGGGGGAACTTTTTCCCAGGTGCGACTTTTACGTTGACTGCCACTTTGATCACTGGTGACCGTCGAAACCTTTTAAAATGCTTGTGAAAGATAAATATGGCCTAATCTAAAATTTTAATTTTATTTAAATATCATGTGATTTTATATAATTTTATATGATTTTAAATGACATAAATAGTTGGAGAATAGTGTAAAATAAAAAGTACGCCATTTAACAATTAATAATTTTTACTTTTAATCATATATTATTTTGTATAATATATTTACTAAAATTTTACTGTGATGAAACTCTCCAAGGAACACATAGAGTCTATAAAAAATCAAAATGTCTTAATTTTCATTCCTAACGTCAATAAACAGTTAAATTTTGTAACAAAAAAATCATTTAATTTTCATGACGTCAAAATAAAATTATTTTGAGTTTCTCTTAACTTGGTGTGTTTCTTGAGTCGCTGAGCGATACGTTGATCTTTATTAGCTATGCGTTACTTTGTCAATCTGTTGTATTTTCATGATTATGCCCATTTAGGACCATGTTGTGCGACGAGCCATTGCGTCTGGCTCTGCGAAACCGCCACGTTGAGGTTGCGAGGATCTTGCTTGAAGCTGGCGCTAATCCAAACAAGAGATATTTTTTCGGCTCCGAGATCAACCTAGTGTCGCCCTTGGATCTGGAGTGTATGGAGCTGCTGTTAGCTTTCGGTGCTCATCCGAACACGCGGGATCGTGCCGGGCTAACGCCTCTCATGAAGGCTGCCAGACTACCGCAGGTAAACAGTCGGCGAGATAGAAGACTTGTAACTCGAGGTCGCGAAATCAGTTCAAAGTCACTTAAAAATCATTTTAAAGAGGAAGGAAAAGATCACTATCTAAAGATGTTTTATTTTCTTTTTGTCAAACCTTCTCTAAAGGTACTTTTTAACAAGATAACTGTCCTATAGTATTGAGAATTGATTGAAATGAATCTCGTTTAATCTGGAATACATTTTTATTCATTTTTATTTATAGAAATTGCATGAAGCACATTTCCATGCCTTTCAGTGTAAAAATAATATCAGTTTTTTCTGTGCAACACAACACACACACACACACACACATCGTGAATACTATTCAATTCAAAATTTTAGGAAATGTTGCAGTTTTTCAATTCCATTTTATTCGATTGAATTTAATTGAATCCAATTGAATCCCATTGAATTTGGATTAAATCCAATTGAATTCAAAAAAGTTTTCGCTATTTAAAATACATTTGGATAAGTAAAATTTCAATCCATTTTAATCAATTCTCATTTATTACATAGGTGTACTCTATGTGACTTAGTATATAATAAAGCGTTACGAGTTTCGCTAATTGTAAATCCAACATTGAAAAATAGCGATCATATTCGAAAAGTAATTAAGAGTAAGGAATTGATAAGAAAGTATTAATTTTATGATTTATTAGTAATTTCGTAGACATGTACATTATATTTAAAGCTCAATAATACTTTATTTTTATTTAAAACTAATTTTTATATTATTGCTCGAGTTTGATTATCAATAGAGATGATAACTGTAGAACAAAATTGTAATTTTGCAGCTATGTAAGATATTATAGCATTACAAATATGTAATAAATGCTATAATATCTTACATATTATTATTATAGTAAGGATATACATTAAGACTCACATCATAAAGCGTTTTTGTCAAAATCTTGCGAGAGAGAAGTACATATTTGCATTATTTTTCTTTTTTTAACCTTTATCTAACTTTCTTTAACTTCTGAAACGTCTACTCATGCATGCTTACGATTACATCGACTATATTTCGACTATACATCGAGATATTTGTTACAAAAAATATACGTAAATTTAGAAAGTGAGTGGATGTGCAGTACTGTTCTACAAAAATTCTTCATCTAAGACTCATTTCATATTTATATTGCTAAAATATAAATTTTATGGTACCTAAAATTAGTGTGATTTAAATATAAGCAGGAATTGACAAAATCTAGCGAATCAATAAAAACTGGCTACCATATGATGACTCTTATTATAGATCTCTCGTCATAAAATCATTGAACTTTTTCTAAATTAATTCTCTAATGTTTGACTTTATAGAAAAAAAATATTTATGAGATTTAGAAAAATTTTTAATTTGAAAAAAATTAATAAATTAAAGTTTAAAAGTAACTAAATTAAGTTACAAATTAATACATTTAAAATTAACTAAGTTAAGTTAAAAATTATTAATTTTTTAACTTTTTTTTTTAACTTTTAACATTTTAACTAGTTACTACTCAACCTTGTCGATATGCTTCTGATATTGGGAAAATGTGAACGTGATTACATGAAAGTTGCACAGTTGCATTGTGAGAAATTTCCAGATCGCCGACATCCGAGTGACGTAAAAATTCGAAATTGTGAATTTAATGTTCGGCAAGGATATTTTGATCAGGATCAACATAAGCAGTCCTCAAGAGAGATTCTTTCTTACAAGATTCTCTCTTGATTACTTAATTAAATTTATTCTCATCGGTCCAATTTCGAATTATAATTATGATAATTGTTTAGAAGAACTGCTTCACATTTTTAATTTTTCATTTACAATGAGTGCAATGAAGATTTAATTATCCTTAATTTATGATTTAATGTAACTACCTACAAACAATAAGTAGATCATAAATGCTATGCCATATTGATTACAATTGCTCTCTCTTCGAAACAATGCGTCACTCAAATTTCTTCAAATTCATAACTATGCTCAACATACAGTAACTATAATTACATGTTATTACGTTTTGCATTTTCGTAAACTCACGGAGAGCTGATTTCTCAATCGTGAATGTCGCAGGGCATTTCTTCGGTGCTTTTGCTGCTGAGTTACGGCGCGGATGTGAACGCGACGGCGGACGCCAGGCACGATTACCGGACGGTGCTGCATTACGCGATTCTCGGCGGCGATCCGGCGGTGATCAATCTGTTGCTTAAGCAAGGCGCTCGGTTGGATCTCGGGCCGGATTATCAGAAACCGACGGCTCTGGATTTGGCCATACTCAAGGGTGACCCGTCGATCGTCGAAATGCTGCTCGAAGCGGGTGAGTCGCGATATCTTGGACCGATAACGCTGGCATACAGCCGAAATTGCGTGGCATCCGAAGGCCAATTCACGCACGTCCGGTATATTAAATCTATCCGCGTCGTACGACTTTTTTTTCCTTGTGATTGACCAGATAGACCTTGCGGTTGTGTCGGCCAAAAACTGTTCTTGACAATCCCTTTAATTTTCATAAGTTTGATCTAGCATTGCACTTGGAAATTATAATTATCTAAATTGATTTATACAAATTTTATCTAAATATTTCAATGTTCTTACAGAAATCTAAATACTGACCAATTTAACATTAGTCAATTTAATAAAAAGGTTTACTGAAAGACAGTAATTAATTACTTATTTTTAATGTTAAATTGTTTCAATTAGTATATTTTTAATTAGTATTTCAAAATATACACATGATTAGATCACATTCATGTCCTGAGCGTTTTTTTCATTTGAAATAATATATACATATAATACTAGTAGAACCAAGAAATTAGTTCTAACAATTAGATACAATTTACAATATTCTACAGCAATACAATACTCTTATCTTTTTCTGTAAGAGTAGTAATAATTTAATTCAACTTTTATTCTCTATATGCGTTGCGTATTCATATTTATGATCTTAAGAAATTCTTTGTTCAATATTATTTCACTGAATTAATATTGTTTAATTGAATGAAGATACAGATGAAGAAAAAAGAATGCATTTTTCATTTGCGATTTTCCAGGCGCGGACGTGAACGCCACTTCGCCGATCATTGGTTCCCCATTACACGTGGCATGCGCGGACAACATCCCGAACCGGCTAGAGATCCTGTGTATGTTGCTGGAACGCGGCGCCGATCCCAACCTGGTGATACGCAGCGACGATGGACCGGCGTTGAGGCCGGTGCTCGCCGAGTACGTCGCTTCTAACGAGAACCCGTCGGTGGAGATAGTAGCGTTGCTGCTGAAATACGGTGCCCGAGTAGTGATCAAGACGCAGTTTCGCGATCCACACGGTATCCTCAATTCCTTGCAGAATACGGCCGATAAGCCGCGGTTGTTACGCGCATTATTGGAAGCGGCGGAAAGCTTTGATCCCTGCATGATACGACGGTCCAGCAGTTTGACGGATGCACAGAAGGCCCTGGTGATGGAGGCGGCTAAAACCCCGCTGCCGTTGACCCATCAAGCGAGATTAATAGTCCGAAAACTCTGCGGTACCAAGCTACCAAAGATCGTCAGGAAACTGCAGCTACCGCAGTCATTGCATCGTTATCTCCTCTATGACTACTATTAGCCGAGAGTTAAAGTTCGAGACATTTGTCGGGAGAGATGATATTATATGTCGGAGTACTTCCTTGGATTTTCGGTAATTGAGGTTTTTATATTTCATGCTCGAGTTTGGTGCTTGAAAATCATTTTAAGCAGCCTTTAGACGATTAATATTATATAAAAAAATTATAGTCTTAATAAATAAAATTTTTTTTTATTATTTAAACTTACATGAAGAAGGTATTATAAAAGTTTAATTTAATGCTGTTTTCTTTTTCAGAGCTTCAATCTCGTCAAAATTATAAATTTGAGACAAAAAAGATGAGTATTATCTCAATAGAAGCTACATCGGAATCGATAGTATCGAAGTTGAAGTCTATTTTTTAAAGATTGCTGGAGACGTGGAAGATAAAGTATTTGCACAAAGTATGATATTGTGAGTTTACGTCAGTTCAACGAGTACAACGAGGTTGTCGAGGCAATGACCTCTTGTTTCTACTTGCAATTAGTATTCTTCTTTTGTACGATGCATAAAAAGTGATATAAGCTTAGACAATAATACATATATATTTTGCCTGTACTCGTTATGATTCTAGTCACCAAATGTACGTTTTGTATGTATGTTTTTCTCTCTACTTTCTATGTTTGGAAGACTATTTGCGATAAAAGTGCGTTATTTCCATTGCTCAAATGCGTGAACGGCCGAGATTCTGCACTGAAAAAAGTCTAGTAATAATCGATCCTAGATAATAATTATTAAAGCTTTAATGAAATAATTTCAGTCAAATGTGTTCAATTAACATAATCAAAACCAAATATATCTAAATGTTTATTTTATCTTTCTAATTATTCCCGAACGATTGATTACTATTATTATGTTTAGCAATATTTTCTAAATATTGCACTAGTACTGCTAAACAAAATACATTTGGTAGCTATTACTAGACTTTTCTTTCAGTGTGCGTTTTTCGCTAACATTCTCGATCATTCTCGCATCGTCAATCTGGAAATATTACGTAGAGTTACCTCTCAAGGTTGTATACAGCGAAGTTATACTCGTCCCGCATAGCTGAAGAGGATTTCTTTCGACGGTCGCGAAGTGATTGATCTTTTTGTATCTTTGCATATACGATGATATATATGTTTAATGTACAATAAAGAGAAATAAAAGGGAATTCAAATTGGAACGCTAATCCATCTGTACCTGATGAGGACAGCTGTATGCTTGCAAGAGTTGTGCGATTATATGACCCCGCGACGTGCAGAATGTTGGTGCAACAATGATCCATACACCATCACTACTCTCGAAATAGCAGCCTCAATACCGCGACTTGCGTCAAACTTTTGGCAATCGCTTTATTCGTGAGGAAATTCGAGGTTCCTGTACATCTGCATGGGTTTAATGAGTGCGGATGATTCGCGAATGAAAGTCTTTTAAAACACTTCCTCAACTTTTAAAATAATAATAATGTTAACATATAAATAAATATTTAAGATAAATTTGTGTGATAAAATTAATTTAATAAATAGTAAAATCAAATAAAAATAAAAATCATTACGTTAAATAAAGCCCATGAAAGTCAAAAATAAAAATTATTTAATAAAAGAATAAGACGGAAAAGAAATGTTAAATTAAAAAAGTAAAATTGAGCTCAATATCAATATTAATATAATGTTTTGTTTGCAAATTAGTATGTTGATCGTTTCGAAAAAGGTCGAGGCAATTTTCATATTTCGTTTCATATTCAATTCCTTATTGTCTTTTGTGTTTCTGCCTGTTTGGCAATTCCTGAAAGACACAAAGACATTTCGTCTCAATTGATCGCAATACTTCGACATTGAAATGTCTTTGTGTCTTTTAGGAATCGCCAAACAGGCAAAAACACAAAAGATAGTAAGCAATTATGAAAATTGCCCTGACTTTCTTCGAAACGATCAGCATATTAATTTGCAAACAAAGCATTATATTAGTATTGATATATTAGTATTGAACTCAATTTCATTTTTTTAGTTTATATATAATCTACATTAGTAGAAACGGGCGTTATTCGTCTTCACGACGAGTAAGAGAATATAGCCGTGCTTAAAATTGTATCCTATAATTCTAAAGTAATGCGTTAACTGACGTACTGTACACCACTGAATCCTCGGAAAGTACGGGAATTCCATGGCGCTTCTCCAAGCTCGTGGTTTGAAATATCCACGAGAAACGACGAAACGATTGTCTCCGCGATTTCTCGTTTTGTGAACGAGCACTTATTCACGACGCAAGATTTCAAATTTAGGCGCAAATAGAAGCAGTAGTCAAAGGTCAAGATCCGCGCGCTCGAAACTTAAATGATTCAGATTCGGGAAAGTGAATGCTTAAAACGAGAATAGTGAAAATATGCGAATAGTGAGAAAGATCATCGCTCTTCTATTTAACAAATAAAATATATAAATTATCAATATATGAATACAAATGTATAAATTTATATAATTATACGATAAAACATTTGTCATGCATGAATATGTACAAATATGTACAAACATACATAAACACGCATAAATATTCATAAACATACAGGGTGATTTTAACATATTTCGTCACCCATGAG
Source organism: Acromyrmex echinatior (assembly GCF_000204515.1). The sequence continues at coordinate 1,473,176 of NW_011627104.1, read as the reverse complement.
CAGGTAGAGTGAACTGAGTCGAAAAGTCCTCTATCATTTTACAATTTTCGCAATAGTTAACAAGATATTAATTACTAAAAATTGCCAAATGTTGATCTTGAATAATTTTTTACTCAAATATTATCAACTTTATAGAAAAGCTGCAAGAGACAAAAATTATGTATTTTCTTCTCATAAAGTTCTGAGAATTTTTTCAAAATGTTTTAATACCGTATTTTCTCATGTTAGTAAAAATAAGAAAATGCAGTACTAAAAAGTTGATAAAAAATTCTGAAAAAATTAACGTAATTTAAAATCGTCTTATAAATCTGATCTTAAGATTTCATTCAATTAAATGGATTATATATATAATAGAATTAAAAAATATTAATTTTTATATTGCTGCACACTGTTCGCTTTCGTTAAATTTCAAACATATATTTATTTCATTTTAAGTACAAGAAATGCAAGAAACATCATGTTCAATAATAAAAATTAAAACAGGCCTATATTATCATCATCATGATATCAAAATGATACAGTGGAAGCTTCAAAGTGATTATTAAAAGTCACTTTCGATCAGTCACGATTTGTTTTGACATAATTGTGATCTGTTGTTTTACTTGGGGAAATTAATTGTAGTTAAGGGAAATTATATTGGGCCATCTAAAAAGTATCCGCGGTTTTTTGTCACTAGATGTGTGTTGATGGTCATATATCTAGTGACAAAGTACCGCGGATATTTTTTAGATGACCCAATATAATAAGATAATTAGATTCTTTTTGATCATAAAGAGGATAAAGAGTGATTGACAAAATCAAACCTTATACCGACTGAGCCGCCGCTGTCGCATTGATCGCATTGTGATGTGAGATGTGAGCAATGTGAGCATCATGGCGGCCAGAGTGTTGAGTTTGATCTTGCGTAAAAACGCAGGATTTTTCGGCACTGGCAGGTTGCTGGCGCCGAATAATGTACCAGCAATCACCAATGTGTAAGTCAAATTAATTGCGTTTAAACGTAACGCCTCTGTTATTAATCGCGTATGCGCGTTATATAACGATATAACCTGTTTATGACATGATGGATTCTATCGACAATACATGTTTTGCAGCCAACATCGTAATGCTCATCAATGGAATCCGGACGGGGAATACTTCCAGCAGTTCAACAAACCGATTCTGTACACCACGGAGAAGATCGATTGGACACCGCCGCAGAATGAATCCATGATGCTTGTTCGTCCCATAGTGGAACAAACTATACAAAATATCAAACTTAACTTTGGCCCGCAGCATCCAGCTGCTCACGGTGTCCTCCGGCTGATCCTGGAGTTAGATGGCGAAATCGTGCTCAACGCCGATCCGCATATTGGTCTCCTACACCGTGGCACAGAGAAATTGATCGAGTATAAGACCTACATGCAGGCATTACCTTACTTCGATCGCTTGGATTATGTCTCTATGATGTGCAACGAGCAGTGTTTTTCCTTGGCGATTGAGAAACTGCTGAATATAGACGTGCCTCTGCGCGGAAAGTACATTCGAGGTAAAAGCAATGCGTGATCTTGTTCTGTTGGAATAACATGAAATCTGTTTTTATTCTTCTGTTAGAACTATTTTTTGCTTTCACAAAGAGTATTAAACATATATCTATTTTACTTTAAATTTTTTTTGAAGTGTAAACTAATTATCTACAGAAAATATTTATAAAATATGTTGGAATAAATATACTCTTTTATAAAAGATTCAAATATATATATAGTAAAAAAAGGAGGGGAGGCTTAAATAATTTTAAAATTAAAACAATAAGATATAAGGATGCTAAGAGTCGAGCAAGGTTTTTAATGCTGAATTATTAAAAACAAAATAACCTAATTCTAACAAACATTTCAGTCCTAATCAGGATATTCTCGATATTAATATGACTTACAATTTCAGTCGATAGATAATATAATTGTCATCACTATAATTAATAATCTGTGATTTAAAACTGTCCAAGTCTGATTTATATTTTACGAACCTGTGATTCAAGGCTCTCTAAATCTGATAGAATTCTCTGCTTGCAGTTCTTTTCGCGGAGATTACGAGGATTCTGAACCACATTATGGGTATTGGAACGCACGCGTTGGACATCGGCGCTCTTACGCCCTTCTTCTGGCTATTCGAGGAGCGAGAGAAGATGATGGAGTTTTATGAGCGTGTGAGTGGCGCCCGTATGCATGCAGCTTATATAAGGCCTGGTGGTGTCTCCTTGGATCTACCATTGGGTCTGATGGATGACATACACGATTGGGCCTCCAAGTACTCTGCACGATTGGACGAGGTAGAAGATCTATTGACAGACAACAGAATCTGGCGGCAGCGCACAGTCAATATCGGTACTGTGACTGCAGAGGACGCGCTAAATTGGGGCTTTAGCGGTGTAATGTTACGAGGCTCTGGAATAAAATGGGATCTGAGGAAAGTTGCACCTTACGACGTTTATCACTTAATGGATTTCGACGTTCCGATTGGCACAAACGGCGATTGCTATGACAGGTAGGTCTAGACGAACTTTCCTCACCAATTTGCGTATAGCTCCTTCGGTGGGTGCTCTATCACGACCCATATTTCTTTTCAAAATTCGTACAGTTTCGGCGACACAGCACTGACTTTGAAAATAAGTTTTTAAAATTTCAAAACGCTCTTCAAGAGAAAACATGTTGTTTCGTGCCGCGGACGGTATGACTAATAAACTGTCAAAATTTCGGGTCTGTAGCTCGTTCGGTGTTGCCATACGACGAAATTCAAAAACGTACCAATAGATGGCCCACCCTGTATAATTAAAAAAAGGTATTAAAATGTAGGAAAATAAGATTACTAATATCTGTTTCTACAAATGTAGATTAACTTTAATCCAGTTTGATTTATTTTTCATCTTTTTTTAATGTTAAGAGGCCTTCTATAACTCTTAATGACTGTAGTGATATCGTTATATTGTCGTTGTGCAACTTTTTTATTATATACAAAACCTACTAACAATGACAATTTAACGATATCGTTACAATCGTTAAAAATTACAAAATAGTTTCCTAAAAATTAGAAAAAAAAAACAAGCTTTAAACAAGTGACCAAAATTAGAAATCAAAAGAAAAAAATTTGGATATTCTAACTGAATATAGATAGTATTATACTTAATGCATTATTCTATATCAGTAATAATACACAAAAAAGTTATCTAAAATCTGAATGAATGAAAAATGACATTATGCAATACATGTAACTCTTAAATATTATTTATAACACATCTTGAAAACTAACGTGGTTATAATTTTAAAACATGTGAAAAGAAGAGCATAAAAAAACCACAGCACAAGTTATAGTTTACTATTTAATTATTATTACATTAATTAAAACATTAAACGTTTCGGCCACAATCTGGCCATCTTCAGTAATTCAATAATATTCTTAAAACGCAAAGTTACATCTAGTTGACATTAAATTCAACAATCGGGTGTTGTAATTAAATAAACGTGTTCTTTTCTATGTGAAGATGCTTCATACAATAATGTTACAACGCCAATTGTCATATCACAAAAAGTGTAGAACAAGAATTTCCAGATTCTAATTTAAAATAAATTTGTATATCATTAATATCTTCTAGTCGGAATATAAAGAAATAGAATCGTTACCTGTTTTACAGCAAAAAAACTAAACGATAAATCTCAAGTACCTCTTTTGCACAATTAGAATTTTGTCGTGACATTATGTGTTGTTATTTGTCATATCATGTATTTTACCACTATTTATATATATGAGTCAACAGTTTAGAAAGTTCTAGAATTATTTATTAAAAGAAAGAGATTATTTATAACATTTGGCGCGATACCTTTTGTTTTCAGATATCTATGCCGTGTCGCGGAGATGCGACAGTCGTTGCGTATTATCCACCAATGCTTGAATGAGATGCCAGAAGGAGAAGTACGATGCGATGACGCTAAGATTGTGCCACCGCGGCGGGAGGAGATGAAGAACAGCATGGAGGCGCTTATCCATCACTTCAAGTTGTTCACTCAAGGTTTCCAAGTGCCACCGGGAGCGACGTACACCGCCATCGAGGCACCGAAGGGCGAGTTCGGCGTTTACCTTGTTAGTGATGGCAGCAGCAAACCGTATCGATGCAAGATCAAAGCGCCAGGTTTCGCTCATTTAGCGTGTCTACAGCACATCGGCCCTAAGCACTTCCTTGCCGACATAGTCGCTATCGTTGGCACGCTAGACGTCGTATTCGGCGAAATTGATAGATAATTTCTTAACAATCGATAATTTGTATAGCATAGAAATATAAATTAAAATAAGTTATGTAAAAACCTTTGCATATGTTACAATAGGGATTTACATATATTATAGTAGGTATTTAAGAAGTCGATATATTTGCATGTTATATGCGTCTATTCGTGTAATACCGCGCGTATAATATGACTGCGATGAGTATAAATAAATATTGTATATATCTCGTTGCATGTAATAAAAGGACATGTGATGAATATAATTATTTATGTTGAATGAGAAATGTACTCGCGAATTCTGAATATACGAAATGCTAATGTTACACCTTAAAACGTCAGCTACTTAATCCCTAAAGATTGTGTGAATTCACACACAGATAAGAACACACAGAACCGAATTTCTTTTATTCCAAGTTATTTTCTTTTAATTAAAACATTGTAATAACTTGCTGTGTGGCGTTATATCGCAGTACACGATGCATTTCTTCTTCACGCAAACCATAATGCAAAATGCAATATGATGAACAACGAGAGAGTGTTACAAGACATCTTTATTACGCATAAGAACGGAAAAGGGGATGTCATTTCGCAAATCTCTTCTTTCAATACGAAACAGCATTAATTATCTCTGAACACAGTTACATCTGAATACCAACTATTATGACGGAGTCGATCGAAGCGCAATAAAGAAATGAATAGCTGACCTAAATTCCAAATTCCAAATCGCATTAACTCCGAAACAAGAAATTGGAAATGAGAAGAAACCTTTCAATTATTATTTAAATAATTTTAATCTTTTCTAATGTTACATTAGACAAAAAATAATTTAAAAAATACATTTTTTTTCTAAATAATATATATATATATATATTTTTTTAAATATGTATAATAAGCTCGCATATAACATCTAAAAAATATTTTAAAACTTAAATTTTTTTTCTGTTTTATACATATATTACCTACAGTAAGAAAATATTCTTGAGAAATAGTGATTATTGATGAATTCGATATCGATGGAATGTCAAGTTCATTTTTATCCTTTCAAAATTGATTGCAGTATAAATAATTTTTTCTTTATTTCAGAACAGGATTAGCAGCTCGAGAAATACGTCGAAGAATGACTATGCATTGATTTACACTTGCTGATCTGTTCTTGTAGAAGGGAACCGACAGTACATGCAAGATACCGGTCGACCTCCATCAAGCCGTTCTATTTCATTAATCCATATTGTGCTTACACGCGAATAAATTTCTGTCACCAAGAAAATCGAAAAAAGAGGTGCCATGTCATAATACATTTTTCAGAAATTTCTGAGCAGTTGGGATTTGCATTTCAGACATCTGCGCAAGAAATAAAAATTATTTTGTAGCCGTGTAATCGATAGTGAAGTAATGAAGAAATATTTACGACAATCTGTTTTTTTCTTTTTTTTTATCGCTAATCTGACGACTCGTCGAGATGATGGAACGACACTTGCGATAGATATCCGTTGGAGGAAATCGTAGTTCATCTAATTACCGTGTCCTCCTGTCAAGCACGACAAGAAGTCAAAGCGTCGGCTTTCTCTATTCCTTTCGCCGGTGAAAACTGAAGTTCGTGTTTGCATGCGCCAAGCAAGACGATAATATCATTTTCGAATCCGAAGTCCAAAAAATTCCTTTTACGAAAACACATTGAGTTAGAAAAAATTTATGAAGAATTAGTTTATAAATTATTAGGCTACTGTCCAGTAGAGTGTATAATATAAATAAATGTTTTATTTAAAAAATTAAAATGCAAGAATTAATTTTAATTGCTACATTGTATGTTATACTGTTTTGTTACATTTCACTTTTTCATCTTCTTGATATTTAGTGGCAATTAAATTAAAAAAATTATTTAAAGTTATTTTATTTTGGAGAATATAATATTACATTTGATTTTCTAAAACATAAAATAAAAAAATATATTTAACTGAAAACAAATACATAAAAAAACACATTTATATAGTTTTCATTCGAGTATCACACAGGATAGAGTTATTTCTTTCCAATTACGAAATTAAATAATTTCTTAAATAATAATATTTCGACAAAGCGGGCAAGAGGAGACTTCGATTTTATTTGCAAGAGTTTTTTATGAAGACAATTAAAGGAAATGTATAATAAATAATATCGATTAGCACTAAAATAATATTTTTGTTAATGTATGTTTGTCTCATCAAGAACAGCATAATCGGAAATGACTGGATATTACCTTACATCATACTTATCATACTTATCGCGTATAATTAACTAAAAAAAACAAAGTTCTCCGCCTTCGCATGCTAATTTATTTTTTTTCTCATAATGATTAAATTATTTATCAGTTTGTAGAAATTTCCATCCTTTTTAATTGCTTTTAAATATCTATTTAGCAGCATTTTTTACTAATTTTATGTAGGCTTAAATGTCATGCCCACGATTATTTATTTACAGTCATAAATTATGAATAATCTTAAACATCTAGAGCATTTAATAATGTATGTATACGGTTATCATTTATCTCGTCGACTAAACGAATGAATTTTTATTCAAATGTTTCTTCAAATAGCTTCTGATAAAATATTGTAAACTATCGGCCTCACAAAGAAGACATTAATAATCATATGATCAAATCTTGCATAAAATTTGTAATTTTAATTTAGAACGTTATTATTATGCAATGCTTCCATAACTTTTGAATGGGTCACTATTTTTATTTGCTAATCAAAAATTTGAATGTTAATATTTATAGCTATGTCTTTTAACACGCAATGTATTATTGATTTATTATCTGTGGTATAAAAAAATCTTGTTCTATAATAAGAAGTTGTTTGGTTGGTTTTCCGTGCGCTAACAGACATTAGATATAAATTTTACACGACCTAGAATTTATTTTCATAAGTTTATGCTCGCTTTACAGAGAACATTGTTACTTTTGTTACAGCACGGCGGTTTTCTTGAGATCTTTTCTCTCTTTATACCCACGCATCACTTTCCAGAATATTACTCTGAGAACTAGGTTTATCGAGATACTTTTTATTACGCTTGTTGCAAAAGCCTCCGTTAATTATCGAATGTGTTTTTCACTCAACTTCATTTAAATATCTCTTTTTCACTTACATTAATTTGAATGAAACGACAGACGTTAATATCATTTATTATATCCGATCGCGCAATAATCAAAGATAGATTTATGAATAAAATTGTATAAGCAAACACACGTTTGAATGGTAGAAATTAAGAATGAAGAAGGAACAAGATGCAATTAAAATTAAAAATGACATTAATTATTTTATTCATTTTATTTTAGCTATGATTTCTGGAAGAAATCTGATAATTTGCAAAATTCACAAATCTTGAGATGTCTCGTGAATCATTTCGTTCATTCAAGTTGTTCCGAAACAATTTACACTTGAAAAGGTGAGAGTCTTTTCTTCCTGAAAACGAGTAAATGCCGGAACTTACGTCACCGATGAAAGCTAGTCGATAACGACCTACGTACATTACATACGTCGAGTAATGCGAAGACGCGATTGTGCAAACAACAAAAATGCCATTAAACCAACTCTTTATCGATGGGAGAAGTAAGTCAGTATCTCTTACATGCCTATACTTAATTCAGAATGTTGTTTTAGCTTACAAATCTTTTTTTAAAATTACCATTCTAATTATTATATTTAGTTTATTATTCTTAAATTTCATGACAGGAGAAAGCGTTCTGGATCGTTAAAAAAAAAAAATAAAAATAAAAACGTGCGAATGAGAAATCGCTTTCGCTGATCAGATGCAGTCTAGTTACTTCATGGTTCAGAAATGGACAATTACATATTGATATCGCCTTGTTTCCGCTAGCAAGATGCGCTTTAAGTTTTTGCAAACAGTAAATTTTTAATATAATATTTTAAGAATCGATTCGCGTATCGAAAGAAAATTGCATTTGATTTATCTGCTCACTAGATAATTTCGTTATTTTAGAACACTCTGCATATGCGATATTATTATCGCGATACAATTTTAATTGACATTTCTGTGGTGATCGATTGAGCTATCTTTCGATAAGAATTAGCTTCGTTATCGAAACACACTTTATAGGATGTTGCGGAACCATTGAACGTCCTTGCAGGTCACGTTGAATCTCCAGCCGGCGTTTTCTTTGTGGCAAGTGTTGCAACAAACTGCTAGTTGTCGTGAGTTTGTAATTTTTAACATTTTTCAACAACTGTTCTCGCGATTAAATTAGATTTTACTCCTTCCGTTTGCAATCTGCTTTTTATTGTTTTAGACTTTCAAAAAAAACAGGAAAAATTCAGAATACTTTTCATCGTCTTTATTACTGAATAATTTTATAACAAGATATTTTAGGAGAGAGAATTTTTGTTTTATTTTGAAGAAGTTTGAAAGTGAAATTTCGTTTGTGCCAAAAAATATCGAAATTATACGGAGGGAAATTAAAATTAACTAACAATAGATTGACGCTTGTTATTTTTTTTATTACACATCTCTTCTAGGAAAGATGTTTCTCCGATTATTTATGCTGATAATATTTCACCGCAATAACATGATTGATGAATAATATGAAAATATGATTCACATTTCCATACAGCCAGACACTTCCTCCAAATTGCATTGTAATATTCGATCCATTTAATTATCCTCGCACTTTTGTGTTACACGATCAATGTATAAAAATAAAGGCTTTTCAAATGCGTTGTGTCGTAGATAGTCTCACTATTACAAAATGCACCTGTCTATCCTGTTAATGACACAGTATAATGGAATTGCCGATGGCGGGGATTTCACATAATTAAACGGCAATTAATTATTCCATCTTGGTATTTCGCCGTGGTGTCTTTAAAATAATGACGTGACTTGAAGAACTCGAAAGATGAGGCTGAGCGTTGCGAAAGATCGTCGTTGACTTATTTAGTTACGCCGTCTCGCCCCGCAAATTACAGCGCAGCCGATTATAGCGTTCGCCAACGTTGGTGGCGTGCGGCGGTGGGGTATTAACCCCTTCAGACCTGGTATCCGGCAGACGTGTATTTTTCTTATTTATTGTGCGAACATATAGTTCCCAAGACACCCGACATAGTTCACGGACGCGTTCTAAGTTATTACTGCGATTACTTGATGTCACGTATGTTTAGACATAAAACCTGTTTTTTTAAGCATGATATGATACAATAGAAAAAGAAGATGAGATCAAATGAGCAATTAATGGGTGTTAGTAAAAAAATTTATTTAAACTTTATTATAAAATATTAAAGAAATATTTTTTTTCGATTTACAAAGTCTTCCTCAAAATTAAATAATAAATACATAAATAAAAAAATTTTTTAAATGTCCATAGAAATCGGTAGATCGTTAAAAGTTACAAACGGTTATTTTAAACTAACGACGATCACAAAGATAAAATAGATAAAATGTGACAATATAATAATAATAATAATAATAATGAATATATTACAATGCAGTGCGCACTTAAAAGTGAAACAATGAAAAAAAGAAAAGATAAAGATCTTGCTGAAAAAGAGCTGCTAGTTATTATATAACTTTCTATATATATTTTTTCATTCGTTATATATTTTTTATAGAGTAACTCCGGCAAATACGCCGCGCTAGGATTTACGCCGCAGAAGTCAGAAAAAATAGAAGGAGTGGGAGTAATTTTCCCACAATTACTCTCTCTCTCTCTCTGTTATATGCCTTTATGTTATATTAATATAGTGTTACGATTTCAGTTTCTTACTGATAACATTAATAAAATTATTGTGAGTTGAATCAATTTATCATTGTGTTGAGTAGCATCATCATAAATTATAATCTACATAAAATGATTACTGTAGGACGTGCAAAAGACTTAGTGGTTATTTCGTGATACATGAGTGTAGAGGAATAGTAAAGCATGTTGTATAATAAAATATAAATATTTTGCTTTTGTATTCTTTGTTTAGTTTATTGTCTTGTATATCCCATCTGTTTAGGATATACGACATTTTTAGCAGGCGGGATTTATGTCCAAAGCATACAAAGTGCGCAGATTGAATTCAATGCACTAAATGCAATAAACGCATTACATGAAATATGTATTTCATGTCATAACACTTGTAATACATGTGGAATATTGTAATTATTACTTATTACTTCATATGTATATTTATCATACATATTTATCATACATATTTATCATACATATTTATCATACTTATTCCTTAATAAAATTTTATAAACGCATTTTATAAGTTATTGTGTCATTTTACGTCTTATTTATGCATTATTTGTAAATTTTTCATTTTCATTTACATACCCCCTCTTCCCTTTTGAGTAGCCATATATTCCACCGCTATGGGATATACAGCAAAAATGCAAGGGTTTAAAAAAGTTCATTTTTTTAATACACGAAATATAAATATTTCAGATTTCTAATATTTTTTCCATAATAGTAGACAGTACAAAGTTTTTACTGATATAATTCGTTTACTTTAAACATAGTAAATAATATTTAATAAATTAAGTTTTTGATAGATACGGCATATATACCGGAGTTATCCCATAATCTTAGAAATAATCGTAGAAAGAATAGCGTTTAAAAATATTAGAGCATTTTGTACGATTACGTAAATAGTTATTATTAATAGACGTATTGAACTTAATCATTATTAGCACAAACACGTTAAACAAAAAAAGGTTTAAAGTAATAAGTTCATAAAAACAGCATGTTCATAAAAACGTTAATTTTATATAAGATTCTTATTTATTTTTCTTTTTATACTTTTTTTTTTTTTAATAAGTAGCAATGATACGAAGTATCTACGTGTTACGTAACGCGTCGAATGGCATGCAGAAAATGTCAAGTCGAAGGAAAATATAGCAATTATGTCGGATTACTCTCAGTTTTGCACAAACGCGAATAATAGCAACCTGTTAGACGGATTTGTCGGTGCCGCGGAAACTATTGTTTGCACAGTACTAAAATTAACTATCCTCTAATTAAAGAGTCAAAGTTCGTCCGAACTTAAAATAAGATCACATAATTTCGTAATTACGACTGAAATGTTTTGAGCGATAAGAAGCTTTTTATTAGCGATCTGCTTGACGTACACTCAAATAAGATGGATTGAAATATTGACTTTGCGAGTCAATAGAGTCCATTTGTTGATATTTGATAATTGCAAGGCTTCTTCAAAGCTTCATTTTACAGGGAATATATTAAACGGTATTGTCAGTTTGTAAAAAACATTGTTAAATTCATATTATCAAATTATATGCAATTTGAATGCCCTAACAGCAAACAAAAGCAATATTACTGCAATATTACACGTTGTAACAATGTTGCAGCAATTTTGCTGTAAGTTTTGTGCTATTGAAATAGTTTCTAATCATTTCTAGGTCGTCATTGCTCTTATTTGTCATATAATATGTCGTTAATTTATATTTTAATTAAAATAATAAAGTTAAACAATTTAACTCCATAAAATATATTAAATTTAACTTAAATTTATTTATTATTTAGTAAGTGCACAAATTAATGTGAACGTTGTTTATCTTAAAACTGACTTAGAAATAAATTAATTTACATACGCATTGTTTTTTTGATACGCATGAAAATTAAAAATAATGAAACATTATTTAACTTAAGGATTTATGTTGCCATTGCTTCTTTAATACTTAACAGTGAATAATTAACGATTCATATGTAGAATACTATTTATTATTTTGGTAATTGAGTAGTTAGGTCGATGTCTAACTTATATATATCTATTAATTTTTAAATTTAATCCTTCGCAAGTTGAGCAGTTTGACACTATAGAATCTTTTAACGCAGGATACTCTACTTTTAAAAATTGACATTTCAGCTTTTAATTCTGACGTTAAATATCTGGATCATTTCAGAGTGCCATTTGAACTTATAGCTATTAAATCTTTCCAGGTATTAATCTTTTAGAACGTGGATTTAATATCTAATCATGCGTTTTATGAGTTGTTTCAAATGCTACGCATAAAATCATAGAGAACGCTCGATACAGAGAACCGGTGGAGTGTACTTCTAAGAAATTGCAATGTGGACTTTTCCGCACACGAGATACACTCGACAGTATTCGAGCAAAAAGTTCCGCATATTTATAGAAAAATGTAATCCTCTTATCTTGCGAATACGCATGTCTCTCGAAGATCTAAAAAAAAAACACGTACGAAATTTCATGAGCACATAAACGATTTTTTATTTTTATTTTATATTCGTTTTTTCCTTTTTTTTTTGCCTTTTTTTGCATTTGAATGTTATTATTTTTTTTTAAATTTAAATATTCATCGCCGCTGACCAGTCAAATTAAAGAAACTTGAAAGACGAGATAATGTACAACGAACGTCGGAAGGAGAAGCTTCTCACAAAAACTCGTAGTTTTCCTAGCGTAACCTAGATTTACGTCCTCGATCGCCTACCATTACGATGTTCTCGGCTGGCGATTGTCGATCATGAACGCAGTAGCGGAAATTGAAACCGGGTTATTTTTGGCAGACCTCTTTTTCGATCTTTGCGAGATCCTGCGGTATCCCATTACAGTCTTTCTGTATCGATTTTCGCAAAATTTTGTATGTTAAACCGCATCATAACAGTAAATTAATGATAAATTCCGTATGTTTCGAGAGAAAGAGAGGAAGAGATTTTAATGCGTGAGTAAAATAGCGGTCATACCAGTTGATGGCAGCAAAACTCTGTGGCACATGGAACACATCGCTACTCGGTAAAAAATTTTTCATGTATGAACATATATAAATATGTACAAACATACATAAACACGCATAAATATTCATAAACATATATAATTATATATGAAATATGTCCATACATGTTCATACATTTTTTCTTTTATAAAATTATTTTTTGATGTAATAGAAATAATAATAATAATGTAATAGAAATAATAATAATAATAATAATAATAATAATAGTAATGTAAAAACATTAAAAATAATTTAAAAATAAAGATAATTTTCACACTATTCGTTTCAGAAAAAATTAAGTTTGAAGAAATGTAAAAAAATTATTTGTGTACAATTATATATAAAATTATGCATAATTATAGTATAAGCAATTTTTTATATATTTTTCTAAACTTGTTTTTTTATAAAACAATGCGAAAATCCCTTTAATAATTTTTTATGTTTTCACATTACTATTGTTATTTCTGATACACTAAAAAGTAATTTTACTTTTTAGTATATTAGAAATAATAATTATTTAGTGTATTAAAAAGAAAGAAGGATGTATGAACAAGTATGGACATATTTCATATATAATTATATATGTTTATGAATATTTATGTGTATTTATGTATGTTTGTACATATTTATACATATTTATGCACGAAAAATTTTTTATCTGAATCTTAGTAGTATGCAAATATTTTTAATGGTAGTTTTGTAACATAAGGATGGTTTACAACAATTTCTAAAATATTTTTTTATAAATCTTTTAAAAAATTCATAATTTAAAACTTATTAATATAAAACTTAAAAAAGAGAGTCTCTTGCTTTTAAAATTTATAATAAAAGAGTTTGTGAATAATACGCCTATGATGTCGTTAAAAGAAATCAACTTTTAAGTTGAATTTCGTATACATTGAAAAGTCCATGACATTTTTGTGTCAAGTTCTAGAACAAATAAATTCGTCACATCGACGAACCATCTGAAAGTCTATAAAACGTGTAACGTTCAGAAAGGCAATCGTTGTGCTCCACCTATGAAGCCCCCAATTGTTATTATTGCTTGCCAAACTAGCTGCATCAGGTCACCAAGTAACGGAGAAGCACGGAAGGAAAGATTTCGCGGTTTCACACATATGGGAGGTGGGAACCGAAAAAGAGGATTTATCGTAGGATAAAGCGCGATGAAGAAAGCGAAAGGAGGCGATAGATCGTGATGATGGAGGCACAAGAACGCATAAATATACCGGGACCTGCGATGACTGGATAAAAAAATGCAAGAAAGAAGTATGTTATCTTCAAAAGACTTATTATGATGTTCGAAAGTTGTAGAACCTTGAATATTCCGAAGTGTATTTAATGTTAATTTGCTCAGAAGATATATTCAGATTTTTATCTATTTTTGAATTTTATGAAAATTTTAAAATCAAATAAGTTACGTATTGATTAATTGTTTAATTATTTTATCACAAAAATTTATTATAAGCCATCGTAAACTGTATACTTGATAATACACAGAAAAATTTTATTGCTAAAAAAATGATTACTCTTGAGTTGAAGTAAATTAAATTTATTAAGATTTAGAATTGGTTTTAAATAAATCGATGCTTGTGATGAACTTTATGATAGATTTGCGGATACATGAATTCTTGAAATATTTGAACCAAGTAATTATTGCGTACAGTAACATTTTTGTGTATTATAATTTATAGTCTTGTATTGATTTTGACAAGAGAATTTTATTCTATTTATTCCAAAATCTCTATTAGTTTTGACTGTTTTTTTATGTCATTTCGAGAATACTTAGAACCGATATTTTAAACGGGGAAAGATAAAGATGAGAGAAATTAAAAAACGAATTCCATTCATAAAAGGAACAAAAGCAACATAGGGTCCGCGAGCGAGGTAAAACGGTTGCACGTTCCTGTGCAACAGTCATGCAGTAGAAGCACCGTAAGGGGGGCCGCGAAGAATGGTGGAGCAACGGCGATGCAGCAGCAGTTGGAGCAATAGTAGTAGTAGACACTGAACGGGCGCACCGAAGGGGGCAAAGTGGAGCGTTAAGTGGGGGCAGAAATAAATCGTTCACCTGAGTGTCGCGCCGTGGATCGGCGATCCCGCAGTGTCTCGGCCGATCTCACATCGATCGCATCACGTTCGCCAAATCATCCACACTCGCGCCAGATCGTCCACCACACGCTCACTCGCCTCCTCCTCGAGGAACACACGTTCCTCGGTTCCGCTCGATTTTGCATCAATTTCATTCCTCTCCTTTCTTTTTCCCTTTTCTCACTTTCTTCTCCGTTCTATTTTCCCCTTGATCTCTCTCATCCGATTCTCTCCTCTCTTCGCCTTCTCTCTTCTTGTTGTATCTGCATCTGTACATCCCTCCTTCATCCTAGATCACATGCCTCTTCCTCACCGAGATACATCATCATCGCTAATCGTTCCCACGATCACTGTCGCGACCACCAGCGATCGAGGAGGCAGCAGTAGTCGCTGCGTGTACTCCAACTCGTCTCGTGCTTAAATCAGTCACCTCGACGAGAAGTCCGGAGCAGGAATCGCGCGATCTTGATTGATACCACCGTGAGAGATCATTCGGCCGTGAACGTGAAGGATCCATGGGATATGTCCTGACTTACGAGGAACGTTTCCTCGGGCGACGAGCAAAAACGACGAAGAACGATAGGCGCGAGTAAAAAAGAGAGAAGTAAAAGCGCGCTATTTTTTTAATACCCGGATCGTACCAGCATCTCCGGTACATAATAACGGCCGACGATCCGACCGGCACACTTAGCGCACCGCGAGAGAAGGACCGACTTTCTCCAGTTGGCAGTCAAGCCGCGCGCGCAAGCCAACGCTTCGAGGTCGCCGCGAGAAAACGCCGCGTGCCGCGAGGACGAGGTGGACCGTACGCGCGAGTCGTTGAATGAGGCCTCGAAAGAATCCACTTTGACAAGTCGATTGTTACTCGTGCATGACGCAGCGTGCCGTCTCAAAGGCGTATCCAGACGCTGTGGAACACTGGAGAGAGAGGAGGCAGAAAGAAAACACGCGTTCGCGCTTCGCGCCTCTTGTGCTGTGATCTCGGGGTGAACGCTCGGTGAACGCCACTCAGAATGAGGGTGCATCGTGGGATCTGCGCCAAACTGCAGGGCGGTTTCCTTAGACGATGGTGTACGTACAAAATATTTAATCCATTCGATCGTGGTATGAATCGATCGATTTTAGTGTGAAAGACTTCTAAGATACAAATGTCTTTCGCTTTGGCTTGAAATTTAAAGAAACTTTTGGTACCGTTAATAAAGTAAACGTATTCTATTACATCTGTATACACTGAGAGAAGGTGTATTGATATTTGTGACTATTTGCATAGTAAAAATAAATGGGAGTGTCGCTGCGCGTGGTTTAGCGCCGAGACACTACCAGTGTCTCTAAATTATAATTAGGAGCTCCATTGTTATGGTTACTATGATTACGATATTAACAATAATTATCATTATGTATAATTCTCTCAAACATGAAAAAAAAGTACTATAAATTATGATAATTTTGAATATTAATACAGTAAATACTAATTAAAATATAAATGATAAATAAAATAAACATATTCAGTAAATGCAACCGCATTTATAATCAATATAATCATTTTATATAATTTTTTTAAATTAATTTATTATTTATATAATAATAACTGAAAAATATATTTAAAAAATCTAAAGATTCTCAAGCAATGTTTGACTATTATTAATAATAATTGGCTATATTTGTATAGTTAAAATAATTATAAATATATAGTAGTTCCAGTAATGGCTATTATAATTAAATTATAATTAATAAATTAGTTGCATTTTTTTCTCTCGGTGTACACTTAACTTATATAAGTCCTTTCTGTAAAAAATATCTTTCGTAGAGTACCTATTTTTAATTTATTATTTTTGTGTTAAAGTTTTGAATAAAATTAGTAATTATATTAATTACTGATAATTAAGTGTTTATGCTAAATACGTTATCCAAATATAAATTTTTCTAGCACAAGTTGTAAAAATTATCGAGGTATAAAATTTCAATAAATTAGATATTCTCTAGCTAAATTCTGATAAAAAAGAATTAGAAATACATACATACATAATCTTAATTTTAAAAAATATTCAGTTCGATATTTTGAGCGTCTGCTGCATACTTCTAAGATGCGTTTACCTTGGTTACCAATAAACAAAACATTGCATGAATATGATAAGCGACTGAATCAACTGGATGTCGAAAAAAGAGCGTCATGTATGTCATGCGCGTTTATCGTCGAGGTATTCGAAGATGTTCGTCATATTGTTTACAAATTAAGTGTGCATATTTGACGATTAAATCGTGTAATGTGACCGATGATTGCTGATGACGAATTGATTGATCAAACGTCATAGTAATACGTATTCAAACAGCGATAATGAAATCAACATGAAAGAGTTCTGCTACAGATTTATAGGTAATTTTTAACATACATTTGAATTTCTTACAATAATTCTTGTTGAATTGTTTAAAACATATTTAATAGTAAACAAGTATTATACGATCAATTTGATTGAAAGTCAAAAGTTACAGGCAGTGTAAAAGATTTCGGTTTGTGTAGTGTTAAACATCGTTAAACATTACTATGCTTTTTTTAATATTACCTATATTTTATCAATGAAATATTAGTCCATGATAACAAAAAGATTTACAATAAAATTTTGTCATGGTTTAACTAAACTATTTTAGGCAATCTTGAAATTTATATCACAATTCTAAAAAAATATAAAATTCTATTTGTAATTTTAATCACATAATATAAAAAATAGTATAAAAAGACTTTAAGAGAAACACATACCTAAAAAATATATGCACACACATATCATAATATATTATTTATAATTGATCGTAAATCAAGAATGAGCTTTAGTCACAACTTTATTACAGGTTAAAATAACTCTATCATCGTTATTAATTTGCGATTCATATCTTCTGAATTCGTGGTTGGTTTGACGTTTTTCTTGTGACGATTATTTTGAAAAGAATAAATCATTAATTTCTTATTCATTTCTGTTTTTAGATTTTTTTCGCGAGTGGATTCTTATTTTTAAAATCTTGCTTTTCTTCGCTGACACATTTCTTGGTTCGCCTGTTCAAGAACAGGAATCGAGAATCCGGATCCAAGAACAATTAATTCGATCGTTAATAACAGTCGTTTCAAGAAAAAATTATGTAATCCATCTCTGTAGCAGTCTTCATTTCATCGATCCCCAAAATTATTTACATATTTTACTGATTTCGCAATTTATTTGCCTCTTTCCACTGACATGGTACACCACGTTCGAGAACATGAATCGAGATGTCTAGACCGGGAGGCTGCGATTAATATGATCATCGCGAGTAATGTCACGGCTCTAGTCGCTGCTCTTAATTTGGTTCAATGGATGTGTCATCGCACGCACAGCCAACCACACTGAATCATTGCGATGTATTCAGATGACACTCTGACGTTGCTTCACCTCGTGTCTTTTTCAGCGCCGATGCATTGTCAACTACGTCGACCACGATAAAATGTTGACACTTTAAGAACGTTGTCGCCTCACGGCGACACAAGCAAATTCGTAGGCGTTCGCTCAGTTACTTTCACTTCGAGTTCCCGATGTGTTTCGAAGGTTTTTCACTCAGGTATCCGATCCGTTGCATCGCTTGCATGAAATGAAGCGTGGCCTGAAATTATAATTTCGGTGTTGATCGCCGCTGTAAAGCACGGATTATTAATTCTTAAGTATCAAAGGGTAAATATTATTCAAGTGCTACTTACAATACCTTTATAGTTTTAAGGATATTGTAAAAAGTTTTGATTTCAAGGAAAGTCATGTATTTACCATGAAATATTTTATGGTATTTGATGAGGATTGATTCGCGGGCGTTTCCGAAAAATTAGGAAATCTTTCGTCAGAATAAGACGAAGCGTGCAGTCAGCTCTTCGTCGAGTACTCTTGAATAGGTGTAATAAAATGTATATATTTTTATATTAAACAGAATTTTATATTTATTTCATCTCCATTTCTTAAGTCATCTCAATTAATTCCATCTTAATCTTCTTTGATTTCTTTTCTGTTTACAGAATGATGAATGTATTGTAGATACCAATGAATTGTCAAGTTGTCATGTTTTTACGCGCGTTGTCACTTAATAATACATATTTGCCATTCAACAAACACGGAGCTTGTCTTCGTGTGTCACACTATCATCAGCAAATTCATCAGACGTAGCTTCAGTCGTTGATTGCGTGCCTAGTTCGAGAAAGACATCACGATTGAAAATTAATTCCGACGAAGAGAGTCACGTTACGCTTTTATTATTCTTGCAACCACATGATGATGTAACAGACCATTTCCATAATATTCTTCCTGGATCTCGTCTTTAATAGAACTTTACCTTAACAGAATTTTTAATTTTAAAGTCTCGTGACAAATGCTAACGTCCTGAATTTATAAAATCACTAACTATGGATTATCACTTTTTTCTTATAACCTTTACGATATCTTATGTAAGTACTTCGAGGACATGATCATCTTCAAAATGCGCGCAAAGAGCATATGATCCGAACTAACGATCGCTCTTATATAAGAGTAAAAACGTGAAAAGATGAAAGCAAGAAAATAGGGAAAAGTGAAAGAAGAAATTAGAAAATCGGGAAGAGTTCAAGTCTTCATTGATATGGAAGTAATGATGTTCCAATCTCTTGAGTTAAATAACATTTTGTTATTCTTAACTTCCATCTGTGTCAAAATATAAATTAATTCATTTCCGTAATTATCAAAGTAAACATCATTCGTGAGCACTTAATAAATAATAAACTAAATTTGAATTAAATTTAATACATTCTCTTGAGATAAATTATTTAACTTTATTGTTTTACAATTAGTCTAATTAATATAATTAATAGGACTTATAAATATAGCGATCTATAAATATGATTAAAAATAACTCGAAGTGAATATAATTTGATATTATAAATTTAACAATTTTATATGATTAGAAAGATTATATTCTAAGTATCTTATTTTTTCCAAGTACTTAACATTTCTTTTCACTCCTTGAAAAAAACATTTTTACACTACCTTAATTATACTTGATTATAAATTGTTTGTTTGATTATAAAGTATAAATCAGTATCGAACGTTTAATTTGTACCCATTATTGCATTTGTTTGAAAGGTCGGCTGGTCAGCCGATTCACTAGCAGAATCAACAACTGCCACGTTTTCTTTGTGTCGTGTCAGTCAAAGAATTGCTTGTTTCACATTTGTATTATTCATTACCAGTCGAACCGGCTTGAGGAGTCGGTCGATTGATCGATTCGCGCCAAAGTCCTCCTGATCGACAATGATAATGATAATGGAAATAACGCTGGCGCAAAAAAAGAAATTGCATATCCGCGAATAATTAGTAACTATACAAAAAAAAAATCATAAATAGTTGACGTTTTTCCCGAGACGTTATTTGTTTCACTAGAGAACGAACTTTGCGACCATTAGCGTTCATGTTGGCCTCGGACTATCTATCCGCGGTCGAGTTCTGCGATCGTTAGCAAAATGCATTGTGTACTTGCCTTCTATCGTTTTTACTTCTCCCCGCGCATGTTCGCACGCATAAAGGTATTCGATATACGTTTCCACCTGGGAATGTCAATCGATATCTCAGCTATGTAGTTGGAATCCTTTGGTCCTTGAGTTTATTCTCGAGATAGAAATTAAGTATATTTTAAATAATGTACACGCTATAAATTACAAAATTATTTAACGATATGTTAATAAACTATAAGATACAACAATATATTAATAAATTATAAGATATAACAAGTTAAAATTAACGAGAAAGGCGCAAGTATAGGAATTAATGATGGAATTTATAAAATTTATTTTAAATATCACGTTCTTTAAATATCACGTTCTTTAAATATCTGAAATGGTTTTTATATGAATAAAATATATTTTTTTCTTGCAATCCTTCATTAATTAAAAAAATTTGTTTATTGCTATCTTTGCTGAAATTAATATCCTTGTATTTGCATTAAATAGAGATAGGAATAAATGAAATGCCACAATCAATGTGAGAAAATTAGTCAGTGAAAAAAAGGGAGTGTCATTACTGATCAATGCTATTTTTTTTGTTATACGAGTGACATGCTAAGCGTGATAGATATCTGAGACAGATATGTTTTACATATTATGTGAACATGTGGTGATTGGCATAAGAACAGGAAGTACTCTTATGTAAGAAGAAGTAATCGCTGCACGCAGATATCTGTGCACGCGCACTTTTTTTCACTTACATACATATACTATATACCGCAGCATTTCATTATACTTTTGTTTGGATAAGAATTCGCTATGTTGAATCCTATTATTGATCCGCTAACGCATGATGTTTAATACTTATATAGAAATTGTAAACTTCACGAAAAAGCAATTTTATATTTCCAGAAAACCTCGGGAAAAATGATAAAATTGTGAGAATATTTATGAGATAAATTTAGACACTAAGTATTCTTTTTTATCTTTCTCCTCAAATGAATTCTCCCCAAAGAAATATATGTGCATTTGATTAATATAAAAATATTTAAAATATATATATATATATATATATATATATATATATACACACAACATTTTCTATAACTTAATTTTTTTTTAATTCTTTATTTCTTAGATTTTTTTAGTATTTATATTTATTATTGTAATTATGACATATTATTTATTATTATTATAATGTTTTTATATATAGAATATTGTAGTATTTATTATTTCTTTCTTTTTTCAAATTGTACTATTTTTCGATGCTTATATTAAAACCCTTTCTACGCAAATTGATTATAAACGATAATTTTTGCACGGTATGATAAATTCTTCTCCAGAAGTGTTACTCGTCCCCAATTTTTTGCTTCCTCGGGGAAAGCGACTAATTTGCTGATATTTTGCCACAAATAGTGCACAAATTTAACTTTATGACTTTATAGATTAATGATAATAAGGAAAATTTCTATACAACAAAAAGTTCTTCTTCGGCTTTTACTTCGGTATAGAGAAATATTATTACAATTTCCGGTGTCGATAATGATATCGTAAACATGAGTAAGCGCTACTGTCCTCACGTTCGAGCAGTTGTTCGCTGATTAAAGTAAAGAAAAGGAAAACTTACAAAGCGCGAAGGAAGGTTTTATCGAAGGCTACCTTATATCTTATAATATTGAATATCTTGATCCGTAAGATACATACACCTGATAATGTAGCAAGTATGCGAGATATTCCGATAAGTATATATTCGAACTGGTACATGTCGCGAATAAATTAAGAATACCAGATGCCGTGTGTTACAGCTCGGAATATTCAACAATTCTAAAAATATGATTTATTTTGCGAATTTCGCAATTAATATATTAATAGCTCCTTTCTCTGTTTGGGTTATGACAACAGTGATCTAAAAACTGAAGGTAGACCGCTGAAACCGGTTTGCCTTTAAGACGCAGCAAGTTTAATTATTGTAGCTCCTTGTCTTTCACGCTCGTGGATTGTGGCAAATTTTTTTTCTAACATTATTCCGAATTTTTTTGGATTAGAGAACAATAATTTCACAAGAAAATAAATTTCTCTCGGTGCTCCCTAATACTTTTACTTCTCGTGATCACGGCGATCGACAAAAAGAATTGGCGCGTGATCTTTGGCGTTCCGAGTTCAATGAACTCGGCTCCACTTACGCTCCCATTGAATCGTCGAAACGGGGAAACTCGACGTTTCTCATTACGGGCCTCTATTTACGATAGCAATCAACCGCGTGAGGGATTCTCTCTTTACTACGTGCGATTGCAAAATGCGCGAGAGAGCGAGCAATGCCGGGATATGCAGAGCACGAAGTTGAACATTGATGAAATTATTCCGTTCTCTTCCTCGTTCGCTCTCTCATCTCGATAGATGCGGACACGCGGCTCTAGATTTGTGAGCGCTCTTATCTCCCTTCGCTGATCTCGCTTTTGCTTATCTGACGAAATCGGTAGCTCAACTAGTATATATTTGTCGAGAGAATACGAGAAAGTCGATCTTACGAGTTGCAAATATTTACATTCATTCTCTAATGTTCTCTCAACCATCAGAGCGCTTCATTTTCTTCTTCGAACATTTCGTTTTTCGAAAACTATTCTTGTTTATATATCGATTTATCGAATCTCCAGTATTTGCAAAAAAAAAAACGATTTTGCTAAAGTATCTAAAAATATAGGTCAAGATGTGAAAATAATTTTGGATCAAAGTAACTCTGTAGGAAATTTAGACAATGAGTAATGCTGCAAAAAGTTTTGATATTCTGATAATCAGCTTGCAATGTTCTACATAATTATTTTGATAATCCAACAATATTATTTTCAGATATCCTTACAGAAATCTAATACTGGCTAATTTATTATTGAAAGACTTATTTGGAGTACTAAAAGTACTGAAACAGTGTTTAATACTTAAAATAAGTAATTAATTATTCTTTTCGACTTGTATTAGATTTTTACAAGAATATGTTCACTGAGAAATATATCTAGTTAATTAATTGAAATTCTAAAAATGGATGAATCAGAATTTTCTGATTAAATTTATCAATTCTGGAGACAACCAGATTAATTAGAATCTTCTAATTCGTTCATTTTTAACCAGATATTTTCTCAATCTAGCTAAATTTTTAGATATACTTTAGTAAAGGATAATGGACCATCGAAAATATGCGATCGATGATCATCGAAAGTCGAATCTATCGAAGATTATGGGTTCTTTGCTTATAAAGACCTCGCGAAATATTTTCATTTCGAGAATATTGCCGAGGTGGACTTTATGCGCGTGTCGATTGGAGACCGACCAGCTATTGCAGCTCAGTGGCCTGGAGACCAACGACTGGCTGCATTATTGGCTCGGTAGGAATGCAGCATTCGATCGGCGAGGCGGTGCACGCCGGAACGCACCTCGACCGTACGAAAACCTGCCTTGCAACGCGCCTTTTAACAGCTCGGTACACGGACAGCTGATGCAGACACGTCGAATCCTTTAGAATCTCGTAATCGCGCGAAATTACGTATTAATAAGCAACGGAAGTACATTGTTTGCGCGTGTTCACATGGATTTTATAACTCTTCGACATGCGTATTTTACACGCTGAGATATGTATTTAAATGGCGAGAATATTGTTGGAAAGATGCAAACGATTCTTCAGGCGTTTCCTTCGGTAACAGCTTGATTTGTCGAAACGTACTTTCTAGCTATTTTAAATTGTTGAAACGCCTCGGTATGTCCTTGAATGAAGTATGTAAAATAATATGTGCTAGAATTCTAGTAAATTTTATGAAATTGGCAAATCTATATAGGGATAGACACCCACTTATGTAATTTACTTTTCTGACTAAATAAGCTATTGTCATACAGCCATACTGTAAGATATTTTTTACATTTTGTAAAATTTTGACAGTTGTTCGTGTTTATTTTGAGAATAGTACGGTTTTATTGTAAGCTAATAATCACTTGAATATACTTTTAACTTGCACCTTCTGAATATTTTTATTTTCAGGCAAATAAAGTTTGTCATAATTTCAGCAAAATAGTCAGAATATTTTTACTAAAGGTAGTAAGGTAAAAATTACTCAATTTTGTCATCATTGTTCTCTTTATAGATATTGCTCTGAAATTATGTGATTTTTTAATGAAATATTTTGTACGGCATGTAAAATATCAAAAAATTATATAAAATAATAGATATTATTTAATTGCATTAATGTAATAGGTATTATGTAATTATAACTACAGTTAAATAATATTTATTACATTATACTACGTGTAATTGGATTTTATCTAACTGTGTATGTTTAAGAAAAGATAGAAAAACAAACACATCGAGATTTAAATACAGATCTTTGAATACGACACGGAAGAATAGAAACTACGAATAAAAATAGAGTATTGTAGTTGATGCTTGACGTAACTGAGATCTTCACTGTTTTCTACGAGCGTGAGCGAAGTCGAGGCAACGGAAGAAGCTTTCGGTTGAAAGGTTAATGAGGAGGAACGACGTAATATGTCACGAAGATTAACAGTGACAAATGATGTCCGACGTTGATTACGTCGGCGGTCATATGTCGAAGATATTCTTTATGAGTTCACTTGCATAATGTAATATCAATTTTAACTCTCCAT
This sequence comes from Acromyrmex echinatior, assembly GCF_000204515.1. Next base: position 1,447,985 of record NW_011627104.1, on the reverse strand, counting down.
CGATGATATAAAATTTTCATCCTTTGTCCCGGATCTTTAAATTTCAGATTTTTGCAGATTTTCAGACTGTATTGTTTCAGACTGTATACACGAAAGGAATGATTTTGAAGAAATATCTAAAAATTTAGACGTAATTCTGAAAATAGCTTTGTTGATCCATCAAAATAATTATATAGAACACGCAAACATGATGTTACAAAAAATTTTGACATTCTAATAACCAGTTTGAGCATAATTATTACTACATAATTATTTTGATGATTCAACAAAGTTAGATTATCAGATTTGTATCTGGATAACTAAATTTTTAGATACTTTGACGAAACCGTTCTTTCCGTGTAAAAATCTAAAAAAATTCTTACACACTTATGAAGATTTTCACAACATCTTTTTAGTACTACAAAAGTTGAATTGTATTTTACTTATTTTTTACAGATTTATTCATTAGAGTTATCATCACAATAAAAAAAAATCAATTGTGCCTTTAAAATCTAACATTGTCGGCGGAGAGTTAAAGAATATTTTGATATTTATTCCTCATTATATCCTTCATTCGATTCAGTCTTTTTCCTGAATTCAGAATTTGCAGTCTTGTCGCTTTAAAAACATCGAAAAGAAATGAAACACTTTTTTATTCGTTCGAAAGAGAAAATTCTATGCAAAAAGTGAAAAGAAGTTTTAATTTACTTCTCAATAATTCAGTTTAATTTATTCATATTGTAATAAGCAAAATGATAAGAGGTATTCATATTGTAATAAGCAAAATGATAAGTATCTACGTAGTGTAGAAAACAATTTTAATTTCAATGAAAACATTTTCAATTTCGGCGTTTAACAAAGAAAGATAATGAGAGAAAGAAAGAATGTTAGAGAGAGAGAAAGAGAGAGAGAGAGAGAGAGAGACAGAGAGAGAGAGAGACCTTTGCATCTTTTCATACTTTCTCTCGGTGTCTTACTGTATTCTTGACAGCATAGTTTTACTGTCGACTTAACGACCGTAATCCGCATTAGTTCACGAAGAAACGGATGGATTTCCGGAGCGGAAACGCGGTGTGTCATAATCGTGGAATGCGGACGTGTCTTTACTCCGATTATAGTTCGATTTACGCAAACTGTGCTAGATTAATTAATAACGTGTGACATATGCGTGGTCTTATCGCACGGATCTTCTCGAAAGCGAGCCAACTCACGCGTTCGCGTGAATGCCTGTAGAATTCGCAAGGATTGCGCTATGTGTGACTGCTAGCATTCGCGAAATCTGCGTACGTTAACAACGTGGCACAATATTTAAAGAAATCTGATTGTACCGTTAAAATTGTACTATCAAAATTATACTATTAATTATAATGTATTTAGTGATTATATTCGTTCTTCATCAGTGTAATTAAAATTCTGACATCAGATTTTCGAGAAAAACTATTAATATATTCAGACAATTATTTTTTTTTATAAAAGACGTCTATTGAATTTTTACTTAAAAGAATTTGTAAGATTTTTGGAATTATTTATGTGTGTAATCCTATTTATCAAAAACTTTTTTTTTATTTTTGAAACAAATTTCATTAATTAAAATTTTATTTGTATATATTTTATTTGTAAAATATTCTTTTAAAAAAACTCATTGTTAATGCAACTGGATAAAAAATTATCTGAATAAATCCGTGTGCAAAGTCTAGTTGTAAGTAATGATGAATTATATAATGTCCGAGTTAAATAATAAATCTAATGAGAGAATGGATTACGTTAACATGACGGATATTTATATAGTACTAAGTTCTTTTGAAGAAGAAAAAAAAAATCATATTTATAATGTTATTCGTGAATACATTATAAATTAATAGATCTATTGTATAAAATAAAATATAAAAATGTCTTTCGAGTGATGTATTATTGAATATCTGAAGAAAAAGATTTACAAAAACAATTTGCTACTTGGCTCTATATTGAGACGCGGATATATTCATTTGAATATTTAAAGGCGATGGTGTGGTATAATGAATTTATCTATTAAAGGCACCTGTAGAGACAGATCGATCTTGAATCACTCTCGAAACTGGACTTTCACTCGGTCTTTTTTCAACAACGGCTCACGCGCGCACCGTTACTTTTGTACCACCAGCTGAACCGGCGGTCTCGTGGAAAGAAATGTAATAACGTAGGCGGCGATGCCGAGGCCTGAATAGAGTCTCGGCACGGGTAAAAGTTAAGAATAGACATCACAATGAATAACATCTTTTGCGGCAATTACTGTTAGATGAAAAGATGAGGTTCTCCTTGTAGCTTGAGAAATTACGAAAGTAGCTAGGTCTAAGTTGCGACTTGCTTGCTGCAACGCTTATCTTTACATACAATTCATCTAGTTTCGTAATGCGCTGCGTGATGAAGGGGAAAGAGGCAAAAGCCGTTTCTAGCGCCCCACGTGGCAATTACGTGCTTATCCCGAACGCATCTTGGGACGATAGCGTAGTTAGATTAAATCATTTATTATTAAAAAAACGAAATCACGTTATCATTAGCGTTAAACGTAAAATATTTGGTCAGATTAAATTCAATTTTATATGTGCACTGTTATGTGCTGCAACTGCTACGTAAAATTTTACATTATTAATCATCATAGCCGGAGAGAATTTGTTTTTAAAATCTTATAGAGCTTTTTTTTAAGTAAAATTTATTATAATTTATTATAATTTATTATATTCTTTGTTTTTTTAAAATTTGATAATATTTCAGCATCGTTTAGTGGTTTCTCATTCTGCAAATGTCAACATTCTTGAAACTTTCCAAGATGATTCATTAACAAATAACGTCTTATAATATCTCTCATCGTATTTTGACGTTGCAATATTATTTCTAAATTTCTAAATCCGATAAAACTCTTATTTTCTTTTTGAATTCTAAATGCTTATTTTGAAATCGAGTCAATTCTTGTTTTCGATATCAGAACATAATGTATAAGTATTATTTATGACTATTTTAACAAAGAATCACCTTTTGCTTACCAATCTAAGATCTTGAGCTCTCATTAGCTGCCTGTAGCGAACAAACTTCAATTTAACTTGTTTATATGCTGAGAGAAAAATGTAATATTGCGAAGTAAGTATTACTTACGATATCTTCTTTGATATTTATTAGTTATGAAAAAAATTGATTGTGAGGATAAAATATGCACTTCTGCGAAACATATATATCTCATTTATTGTAAAAAAAAAAAATAAAATAGATGGCTTATTTTCTAGGAATAAAATTTTATTTCGCCATATATAAGTAAAGATTTATTTTAATGAAATAAATATATTTTCCATAAATTAATTTTTTTCTCAGTTTCCATCGAGTCAATAAAGTCTAAACAAGCAGATAATTTTTGTCTCTATCCATTTTAATTCTGTAAAATATTATTAGGTGTTGGAATTAATTCGTAGCGTTTTACAAGTGATGGGAAGTACTTTCATTAATGTATTTTTTAATGCTCATGTGAAATAAATAACATTCTTTCATTAAAAAACGCTACGAATTAATTCCAACACCTAATATGTCTTGCACACAATAGTGCATTGAAAAAAAATTTACTGTTTTTTAATAAATATCTTTTTAATATTTATAAGTAACATTTACTGAATGATTAACATATATTTATTTGATTTATTTGATAAGAACCATTAAAACAATAATTTGTTTTAAATATTTTTTTTTCTATTAAATATATATTTACTATAAATAAATATCTACTTACAAAAAAATATTCAAAAAAGTATTTATTAAGATATGACAAATTTTTTTCAGTATGTATGATATTTAGTTAGGTTGAATATAATCGGGATAAATTTTCTGTCCAAATAATCCTTTGCAAAAATATGATAGGATTTCGTAGCAATTGTACAAAAATCACATGAAAAGACATGAACAGTCGATTATATAGTTTTAATTCAATTTTTTAACAGTCTTCCTCATCTTTTTCTACATTTCTAGCTTCTTATTACAATGCGTTAGGTTTACTTCCTTGGTTCTGCCGAGTTTTTCGTGTTCAACGGCCGTTTACACGCACGGCACGATCTGCTCGTTTAAGACTGTAATTTTATAATCGCTCGGTTTGCGAATGCTCAGATAGGTACGTTAGAAAGTTTCTGCGTGCAGCGGTGCCGCTTACAAATTATATGTATGTATATGTACGCGTGTGCGATATATATATGTATTTATATACATATGACATACACGTAAAATATACACTTAAGAAAGAAGAAACGTGTGGAAAACAGACGTGTTATTTCGCATTTCTTCCACGTACAATATAACGGGAATCTCAGAACTCAGTCTAACAAATCGCATCTCTCTGCTCTATTTAAACACCTATCCTGTATTCTCGATCCTAAAAAGATTCCAATGTAGCAATCAATATTTCGTCACTTTCCTCTCTCCGTTTCGCTCTCCGGTGTCTACGATCGACTAGGAGCGACATGCCGGGATTTCTGCGGGAGGACGGGGGTTGGAGAAAGATTTATATCCCACGGAGGGTATATCCCGTTTTGCATTGTCAACAGTAGCTCGACGATAATATCTGGCACGCGTGAGAACAGATCGACTATCTTCTACCGAGGTGGGAATTAGAGCGCCGAAAGTCCCACTGTCTGTATCCACGATGCCCTAATTGCGGACGCTTTGTATCGCGCGTTTTCTTGACGTCCAATTTGTTTTCTCCTTTCTCATTTCCATCGCGAAAAGATATATTGCCCGTGTATTGTTCAAGAAAGACGGTCCTAGCGAAAATAAAAATTGGAGTATAAATCAAATGTAAGAGATGTACAAATTTAAACGAAGCTTCTAAGAGGAGCGTAAACGCTTCCTTTATGTCTCATTGTCTCAATTTTTGCTTTTTAGAAATTTTATTTACGCTTCTCTGTGGCTTCTATTTTATAACACTTAATGATAATAATGACATTGTTATATTGTCGTTGCGTAGGTTTTGTACATGGTAAACAAGCTGCGTAACGATAATATCGTTACTATCATTAAGAGTTACAGAATAAAGTAGCTCCCCTTTCATTCGACTTACGTTATTAATAACGTCAAATTATCTCATTAAAATTACATCATCTTGTCTAAGTATATACTCTTGAATTTCTACTCAAAAATAATTCTATTCCAAGCTGTAATATCATCTTGTTTTGATTTCTAAGATTAAAAAATGTTTGTAAGTATAAAAATATTGGTGTTGCTAAAGCAAATATATAATAGCAAATATAATTATATAATCATATTAAGGCTGTATTTCAAAATTCACTATCAACACTGAAAATCTGTAGTTTTTTTTAAGTGCGATCAATACACTTTTAGTATACGTCGATAGTAGTGAAATTAAAAAACACATTCACAATACATCTTAATTACAGACGCTTTATACCGCGCGTTTATTTGACGTCTCATTTGTTTTCTCCTTTCCTTTTTTCTTTGTGAAAAGCTCACCTGTGGATCATTCGTGAAGGACGGATATGTGGATTCCTCCGGAGACGATGCGAAAAAGAGTGACGCTGATGAGCATCGGTAGAGCGAAAGAAGCGAGCGATTTCCACACATCAGTAGTAAATTGTGCGACAAATTGTATGATAAATTCAGCATTATATCACCTCAAAGCGCTAATGCCTGCAAAACGATTCTCTTGTGACTAACATGACTCATCCTTCCCTCATTATCCCCGTGAACTAATCGAGTACAAATTGTTCCTGCAGCGAAAGTAGAATCGAAGGGAGAGACAAGCAATTAGGAGAAACCGCGAGTTATTTTAAGAGCAAACGTTCGCTTAAATAAAATCAAACGTCGTATCCCGTGAAAAATTCTTTCGAGATTCATTTACAAAGAAACTTATCCTCGAGACTCGATACAATCCAAGAGATAGTTATTAAAAATATAGTTTCATTAATCTTCATCACTCTGAACACTATTTATGAAGAACGGAGGAGTAATGATTTGCACAGAATCTCTCTCTCTCTCTCTCTCGAAAGAGATTCTCGCAATCAACCTTGGACGCATTATTTGCGCGCGCTATGAATAGACGACGCGATCGCGCAGATAAACATTAATTAAACAATAGGAATTTCCGCGACGTTGCCCTCGGACGTTGCGCACTTTTTTCCTTGGACACTTCGCGGGAAATCCTTTCACCGTTCGCTATTTTTTCCTGCTTTCTTGCGCATTACGCGGCGCACCGTGTTTTCTGCCCGCGCGCGAGTAAATCGCGTGCGCGGTAATAAGACGTAATGTAACTTTCCGTCCGGCCGTCTTCCCAACCGTTTCCTGGCCCGTCGCCGACGCGAATTGCGGGCACTGTACCGCGAGAACGCGTGTCCGCGTTCGCCCGTGTTACGCCCGTATTACGAGGTGATGTGTACTTTATATTCCCAAGCATGCCATTACCTTCGCGATCTCTGTGTCGATCCTCGTTAACGAGCGTTTCCGCTTTTCCTCTTTGACCTCGCTCTCGGCGCCGCGCTTCTTCGTGCGACTCATCGTTGTTATCGTCGCACTTCGACACGCGTGTACTTGTACGTAATTGTGTCGCTCGTCCTCGCACGTTTCCTCACGAAACAGATTGGTCAGGCGCGATGAATGAAGACGTATTGTCAATCGCCCATCGCGTTGTACGAGCGTAATATGTAGAGCGTTCCGGATCGACGAAAGAAAATGCTCCAAAATTGGAGTTTAGATATATATAAATTCAGGAAAATTCAGAAAATTAACATTTTTTTTTAAAACTCGAACATATATATATATATATATATATGTTAAAATAAATTATTCTTTAACTTTGATACTCTCTAATGTCCATTTCTTTATCGATATAGATTAAATATTTTTTTCTAATTTCTAGGAGTAGAAAGATAAAAAGTAAGTTAAGCCGAGATTAATCTACATTAGTATTGTAATGAACATAAGTTCATCTAGGTCGTGAAAAATAAATAATTTCTCATAATTCTTTTTCTTCTAATTAATGAGGAGACTCAAACTGAATTTTAATGCTCACATAATTTATATACATTTAAATTTATGTACATATCCAATTCTGAAAACTGAGAGTCGAAACAATTTTCAGTATTGATATGAAATGCAGTTTTAACACTGAATGAAACATTTAGTAAATTTTAATAAATATGTGTTTTAAATAGTACTAATTATTATAAATATTTACTAAATGTAAACATATTTATTTAATATAAAAAATATCAATTTATGTTTCATTTAAGTATTATTTTTTTTATTAAAAATATTGATTTACTATAAATAAATGTTTAGTTAGTACTGTTCAACCAAATATTTATTAAAATTTAGTAAATTTTTTTCAGTAAAATTAAAATTAAGGATAATAACACAAATTAAGGATGGTAACATAAATTAAATTGTTGTGCAATTTAAAAATTGATGTTAATTTTTCTTTTTTTATATTTTATACAAGATTTGAATATAAATAAGTTTAATTTAGAATTATATTTTCTTATATTACACAACAGTCTTATATTGCACAATATTTTCCACAGAGATACATTAAATACAACGGTTTACAACATTTGTTATTACGTTTTTAAAGCTTTTACGCTTGAAGAAAAACATTTGCATATATGAATAGCCCTATATGTTAATGACGACCTTGTTATGCTTTAACATCGAAATACTTTTTTCTCTTGAGTAACGTCCATCTAACTAATGAATACAAGTCTTCAATATTTCTTGATATGTAAATGCTTTGGATACCGCGTCTTATCTATCGCGCATAAAACCGATCGAATCATGAAGAGAACGTAACGTATATTAATTTTCGATGATGTTGCAAAATCGTAACGTCATCGATGTTACGATCGTAACGTCGGTATTTTCAGGGTCATGAACGTCCAGTTCTTTTGATCAGATTTACATGACAGATTTAATCTATAAAATATATACGCATGTATGCATGTGTGCGTGCGCGCGCGCGCGCGCGCGTTGTGTGTGTGTGTGTGTGTGTGTGTACAGAGTACTGAGTACGCACTTTAAGAAGTGATTTCTCACAAATTAAAAATTAGAACTTCATATAACCATGTAAACGGCTTAGTTTCAAAGACACAGAGAGTATCAAAGTTGAAGAAAAAATTTGAAAAAAAATTTAAATTATTTTGAAATTTCGTATATGTTTTTTCATCAAAATAACTCGAATGATTTTCAAAATTATTGGAAAAAATGAAATTTTACCCTGTATCTTTAAAATTAAGCCGTTTCGGACATATGATATTTTCGTCCTGATTTAAAGTGTGAATCATCGCTCTTAAAATCTTTTAATGTGCTTAATATACACATTCCGTATATACATACCTATATCAAATTTTTCTATTTTATTTTTAATTCTTAAATATTCTTCTACTTAATTGGTTTAATACAATTATAATAATTCAAGATTATATTTTCTACAAACAATCCAGAGATTCAATATTATAATATAATAATAATTATAATATATAGACAACTAAACATATTATATAATTATTATATAAATATAATAACTATATATATATAATATAATTTAACTCAGTAACTTTAATGAGAACACTTTCATTCAAGAATATAAATAGGAAGGATTCTTATATTTCCGTATTGGATTTCAATCTTCACCGTGTTTCACAATAATGACACAAATCACGCCACGTGTTTAATAGAATGTTAATCGATTATCGCGTAGCGACGGCTGG
>NW_011627104.1:1391886-1439242 GCF_000204515.1 Acromyrmex echinatior | reverse complement strand
GGCTGGCGTAACTTTCCTTTCCCGGCGCGCGAGGCGGCGTGTCGTTACGTAGACTCGTACAGACGATTACGCACGCGAAGAGACAAGAAAATAAAAAAAATCCCGGCAGAACGAATCCCACTGGCGTGTACGTGCGCGTGCACGCGTGTGCGTGTGTATGCGCACGCGAGTAAGGATTACGACGATCGGATAAAGAGCGTAACTTTCTTCCCACGAGAGAGAAAGAGGCACCGAGTTGATCGCCGCGCGTTTCAATCGCGATTATTACGGCGAGCCGAGAGGAGGCTGTAAGACTTTCTTCGCTTGAGTCCGTCGCGCGGGCTTCGTCGAGCCAACATACGCCAGCATACGCCGACCATTATTACCGCTTCGCTTCATTAAAGTCTCCTCGGCGTCGCATATAAACACACACACACACACACACACACACACACACAAACGGACGTGTAAGTATGTGCATCGTCGCGCAGCGCACGTTAGCATAAATAACGTGTGTATTTATCGCTAACGACGTTAATGCAGGTGTGCGGGCCAACGATTACGCTCTAGATCGCGCGGTATCGATTTTGCTGCTTGGAAATTTAGAAAGCGGCGACCGGCTGCACCGCGCGACTACCGAAAGCGCGTGCGTTGCAAGATTCTTTTATGTTGAAAGAATTTGGTCGGAATGCCGTTTCGAGATAGCTGAGCTATTGGCGGTAACGATAACGATAGCGTTGGTACATGAAAGCCATAAATGGTTGTTACACTTATTTTACAGTTACGTAAATGTTGAGTTTGTAAAAATCTATCAATCACAATCGAATATTCTCCTCATATTTGATCGTTATCAGTTAATTTTTATTTATTATTCTATTATAGAATGAGCATTATCCCGAATACATGTTAGACTCTTGTGTAACTTATTTAATAATGATATTACGGTAAGTAAGGAAGAAATAAAAAAATGTTCTATAATCGCAATGAATAATTGACTTGCTTGGGTTACGAAATTTAATGTTAAGCAAGCGTTATGTTAAATATTTAGGCAGCGATTGCAGATATAACCAGTTTTGCCTCTTTTAAGTTTTGCCTTCTTTTTGTATAAATTATATTGCAACGAAAAAATTCCATACATATACAACACATAATAATAATAATAATAATAATGGAAAGTAAGGCGCAAATTTAACTCTCTTTCGGTCAAATTAGAGTTGATTTTTTTATTATAAATTCTGGTGAACAAATTTAAATTAGAGGTATGCGAATAGTTTAAATTCGAATCGAATCAAATTGAATTATAATAGATTCGATTCGAATTTGTTTTTGAAGTTAAAAGAAAAATTTAGATTCATTGATAATTCGATTTCAAATCAATCAATTACCTATTTTATATTTACTTCATTTAAAGAAGTGTCGTAATACTGATTAAAGCTACAGTTCTCATTGCCATTCTAATGATAGAATGGATGTTTCATGGATTCCCAAATTATGAACGTTTATCTAAAAAAAAATCTGGAACATTATTGAAATACTTTATTATTTTTACATTAATTTTTAATGTAAGTTCGAGAAAATTTCATTCAAGTTCGATTCGTTTTCAAATAAAAAAGTTTCGATTCGATTCGATTCGATTCTATACGATCTTACATCTTGATTCACATATCTCTAAATCTGGAAGAAATAAATATAAAATACACTCCGATTTTTATTTTATAGTAAAAACTTGTTTAAAGCTTTTACAAGTATACAAGAATTTTTTTAAGTTTTTATAAGGTCGAAGCAATATAAAAATCTCTTCAGATTCTACTGAAGTTTAGAGAACCAATTTGCTGACGGAAGGTGTAAAATTTCACAGGTCGATGAAGAATTATAATTGTCCTCGGTGTGCTTTATGTTTTTCAAACCATTACTTACTTTTCCAAGTTTCACAACAATTGCATTAATGAAGAGTAATCTTGAAAACCTTGAACCAGTAATTCTTCTGAAAGGTCACAATTTTGCATCTATAAATATTTTTCACTCTTGTATACGCGCGAATGTCACGACATCGAAATTCCTGATCCAAGTTGCCATAATTAATCAATAATAAAAAGTCGACTGACCATGATAATCAGGCAAAAAAAAGAGTCAACGGCGAACCATATTCGTATTATAACTCGTATATGGTGGTTGTAAGGTCAGTTTCGTGACGTCAATTGACGTATGTGTGTGTGCCTCGCATGATTAATTCATCGTTATACCTCAAGATTCTTCTATGCCCGATGTAAACCTTGCCAAGCCTTGAAAGAACAGCATTAACTTTCTTAAAATCGGGCACGTTCCTCGCCTTCGATCGATTCGCCAGACCCGCTCGTCGTGATCTTTCCACGAGTTCGTCTCGTTCTCACGATTCGTTCGTCGAATCGTGCATCGTCTAAAGTTTAGACATTAAATTATGCTTAATACTTAGAAAGTTTTGTTTATTCAACTATCACTAATATTATGGTCGTTCAGTATCATTAAGTCAATTTATAAAATTGACGTATAGAATTTAGCTGCAATTTTGACAAGGCTATAATTTCGAAAATGTAGCGAATTCTAAAAAAAAAAAAAGAGAAACATTGTTTTTCAACGTAAAGAGAAATAAGAAACAGATTAAATTTTTTTTATTTTTTACGGATATAAGTAAACAGAAATTGAAGACATATTACATTATGCAGTCTGCGGAATATTATTTTACAAAATATTGCAAGTACTTGAATGCATAATGTACTATAATGCACGTCGATCGTCGAGTGTGTTGCGAGGTATTCGTTCGGTCTCGTGCGACTCGAATCCGTCATGCGAAGACATCCTTTCTCCTATAAGAACGAAGCTATTACATGACGACGAGGTCGCTTATTGCGCATGCAGTCGATGCGCGTGTATGGTTGTTGACCATCGATTTCGCGTTTACCAGGAGAACAACATTTTGGAGCTGTCATGGTCTTCGAACAAGGACGATCGATATATTGTCCTTCTATAAGATGTTTACAAGATCTTCGAGGCCGCTCTATCCCTCGAGAAACAAGAAAAAATACAAGCAATGACATTTGTATATCAAGTTGGAATTTTGTTAAAAGATGTTAAAACTTCTGACCGCGATGTCAGTGGGAACGTGTCCCAAGGCAACCCTGGTAATAAGAATTATCTGTAATCGTCCGTCCGCGCTTTGCCGATCGATAATTACACGCGATGCAATATCCGATGTCTCGAAGCGAATCATGCAATTTTTCGATGGATTAATAATACGCCCGTCTCTCTTCCCTTCATCTTCATCCCCTGCGCTTCTTCTTGCGCAATCAATTGTCTTTGACATTCAATATTGCTGCAAAAACGCGCGCAATTAATAAAGTAGTTTTTATTCCCTTCCTCGTGACTGCGTCCGAAAGAGAAACTCTGACGAGTAAAATATTAATTTTTTTTTTCTTTCAATATACTGCATTTTGAGACTTAGCCTTGTTCGCATGGACCACTCCTGTCGATCATGTCCATTGCAAAGTGCATGAAATCATTCGTTCTGAAGGCCGCGGTCGCGCCCCGCATATCATTCTACGTGACTGAAAACGCAAATGGCTTTTTAGCCAAACAATTGGTCACACACGGCACACAAAGAGGTGTCGCAAGATCTCCGGGACAGTTGATTTTTACGCTTACGCTGGTTTTCACATATAATCACGATAGGGAATGCTATGCGATTTCTGAATTCAGCGCACTTGCGTAAACGTGCTTTGGTAATGATCACGTGTTTTTTAAATGACCAGATTTCTGAATATATTACTTGGAAGCTGATTCGACAAATAATCTATATTTTTTATGAATGAAGACCGAAAGAAGTTCAAAGTTTTGCATTAATCGTCGACAAATAGCATTTCCTCCAAGCAAAAAATCTTACATAAATCAGGCGCGTGTATTTTATAACATGTATTCATCTAAAAATGATAACACATGAGCTATGATAAAACATAAATTTCTCTATAGAAAATTCTATATAGTAATTCGAGTAGCCTTTTAAAATAAGAGAATATAGTAAGATATACTAGCGCTTATTTGTTAGAAATTTGTCATTTACGTGCTATCGCAGCATTATGCGTGTATGTCAGTACATGCAAGACATTCTTCTAGTATTAAGAGGATTGCAATCGAATCTAACATCTTATGATTATACGAAATTTCTCTATTTTGTGGAGTATCTTTTCGAAGTTGTATATAAATGAAAAATCCTCTGACATTAAGACAGAATCGTTAAACAGTATATTTTTTTGATGTTATAACATATATCGTTAATCATATATGGGCAATCTTTTTTGTTTCTTTAAATTTTTTGTAAAAAAAATTATTTGTTTAATTATTTTTTATGTCCCCTTGTTATGATTATTATTATTTTTATACAAAATTTTACAAAAGAAAGAAATATATGGACATATTTCAATATATAATAATATACTTATATATTCTGAATTATATATATTCTAAAAAATTTTTCAAGTAAAAATGTATATAGCTAAATATAGATTTAAATATAATTTTGTTTGGACCAAAATAATTATATAGGACTCAAATTAGTTGCTAAATATTAAAACTTTTAGCAGCATTTGTCATAAAACTTAATGTTTTACTTAATTAATTTGATAATTCAATAAAATTATTTTTATTTGTATCTAGTTAAATTTCTAGATTTTCAATAATACAAAAATTCTTTCTTACATTTCGAAAAAAAATTATACAGATATGAAATAAATATTCTTTTCGCATAAATAATTTTTGATCGGAAATATTAATCATATATCTAGAGACAAACGCTCGATTGTAATCTCGTAGGTATAATGCATATAAGATCGTGTACACTCAGGTTTGGCTTCTCGCGTATGTTGGATATGTCCCAGTTGGTCACTCGCAGTTAACACGCTATTGTTCCACAGACGCAATGCACGGAATTACGATGTGCATCGCAACTGTACATCGCGCATCATTCACGAAGTTAGACGGCGCTAAGAAGGGAATGGAGGTCAAGTACTTGAAAACGTATATACGTTGCACGGTCGCAACACCTCGGAATAAGAGAAATTTCTTCGCTCGAGTTTACGCGACGGCGAGCAAAACATATAAGCTAGCAAACAAGAATTACAGTCTCGAGGGAAAAAAAAAAATACAAGATATTTTGAAAATGTTTGTTTGTGTTTCTCATCGTGAAAATGATTATTCGCATTTTTCTCTACTTCACTTATTTTGACATATACAATGACGTTACATTTACATTACTTGATAACGCAATCCAGTTCCGATAAAACAATTCAAATTTTTGCATATCTTAATCACAAAATATTTATTACGTAAATAATGAGTTTTTTATTCTTCTAACTAAGAATAATGACTAAAGTCTACATTTGATAAGTCAGATATGATGTAAGATGAACACTCAACAAGAAAAAAGAATGAGAACATTCCAGAGATATTTGAGATCTAGAAAATTAATATCGCTTCATAAATTTCCAGAATCATGATTATTTATGCTTCCGGTTTCACCTTATATTGCAATCTGAATCATCTCCGGTTCCGTTATTTCTTTCAATATAAAAAGATGCAACCACAACCATGCAAAAATTATCATCCTGCGGGACCGTGAAGTAAATACGTGCGCTCGCGCGCGCGTGAAAAGCAGGAAAAGAAAAGTCGGAACAAACGAGGGTAAGGAAGAGGGGATAAGAATCCTGCATTTCTTCCGTCAGGTGCGAACGCGACTTGCGCGGTTCTACTAGAAAGCGAGACCGATGTACTCGCGCATTGATGCATCGAGTGCCGATCAGCTTTCTTCCGCTTGCATGTCGCGTAGGCGGTGGTTTTGTAATTTCGTTGTGAGGGACGAAAAGGAACGCGATATATCGACGTATTAATGGACTCACGAGTAGGGTTACTACATCTGAATCATAAGAAAGAGAGAAGAGAGAGAGAAAGAGAGAGAGAGAGAGAGAGAGAGAGAGTACACTATATACTCTTCAAAAGATGATAATTCGAGGATGTAAGAAGGATGTATAATTTTTTATGCTAAATGTAGGTATTTAATAAAATAAAAATTTTACAATATAATTTTATTGACAAAATTCTTATTAATATAATTTTATAAATATAAAATTTTAATTGATGACCAAAAGTTTAAAGCCTATTCTACAATTACGTAAGCGTAGTTGTAAGTGATTTGCAACTACGTTTACGCAGTTACAAAATAAAGACTTTATGACCTCAAAAACAGTATGTACATGTACTTTTAAAAAAAAGTACAGCTGATAATTCTATTCAAAAAACAAACAACGTGAGGAAGACAAACAATGCAATTGACGACCATCGCACGAAGGACGTAAACGTTCTATGAATCTAATAAAGATCTAACAATAAGAATTGTTAATGTATTTATACAGTAGCTGTTAAATGTAGATAATTATGCAAAAAATCGGTATATTTTATAAATGTATTAAAGTGAAGAATTTATATAGTAGCTATTAATATTGAATTTTTATCTAAATTTATCTAAATTAATAAGAGATATTAAATATTGAAGAAATGAATAAATAATGAGAAATATTGAGTAATTTTTGAAATATTGAATTTACTTAAATCAATAAGAAAATCAAATATGTGTTTTATGTTAATTTAATGATAATTTTAATCATGTGAGAGACTTTTCTGACACAATGTCGCGTTGTATGAAATTTATGTAATGGCTGGCCTCGCCATGAAAATTGGCACATAGATGTTTATTGCTAAACAGTTATAATTGTCCACAAATGAAATGCGAGAATTAAACAAAATTCACGATTTGGCTAATGAGGTGAAGGTCTTGGCCATATTAAGATTCTTTTTGTATAAACAGCCCAGAAGAATAAATTTCTCAATTTTTTATATTTCCTAATTTTTCGTGCGATTAAGACACGAAAAATTAGAATAGAATATATCAAAAGATTTTACATAAATAAAATCAAGAATACATGTTTAATTTAAAACATTAACACATTTTACATTTAATTTAAATAGATTAAAAGTAAAAGTAATACGAAATTTAAAGATTATTAAAAATAAATAAAAAATTATAAGAGGTACTATATGTTTTATAATAAAAAAAAGATAGGAAAGATATATTTCTGACATTTATATGTCTCATAAAATTCTTCTGATGGCTCTGATAGCTTTTTTTTGTCGCTTTTGTCATTACGCATAATTATTTTCAATCTTCCACGTGGAATAATTGAAATTATAATACATTCTTACGAGTCTTTTATCCCAAGTATTCAATCATTGATTTAGCATTATATCTTTTTAATTAACCGGTTACCAGATACTTGTTTACCGCAAGTAACTGCAGAGCGTTAAGTGTACGGCCGCATAAGTGTATAAATAATAACACGCAACACATGCGCGAGGAACGGACCGTACAAAAGGATAAATATTCACGAGAAAGGTGCAAAATGTTTACAACTAGTTTACATCTAGTGATTCTTTCGTTCTTAAACTCGTATCAGACTACAAGTTGACATTTACGATTGACGGTTGCTTGGTTCTATTTCAAATCAATCACAATGAAAGTTGCATCGTGCACTAAGAATACCATTATTTATACACCGAAAAAATTGTATTTTCAAAAAGAATTAAGAATTTCCCACTTATTTTTATAATAATCTCTTCTAAAATAAGTGCTAAAAGGATTTTCTTAACTTCAGAGGGAATTCTGCTGAAGAAGAATAGATTAGTACCAGATATTCTGAACTAATAAAAATATATTAAGAATATTAGTAAGGTGAATTACTCTTATATTAAGAATATCCTATACAGCACACTTAAAAGCGACAGGTTAGCAATCTAATAACCTATACGAGTATATTTATTTTTTGATACCATCGAAATCGTTAAATCGTTATTTGACACGTTATTAATTTACTGCTTTGGCTACATTTAACCTTCTCGTTCTGTTTCCAATCCATTCAAATGCACAATCACACAAAGGAAGATTAGAGACAAAGAAAATGACTTTCCACAAACACGAAAAAAAATAATTTTGAAGTATTCAACCTTACTGGAATATGTTTCTTACGCCGATCATGAAAATCTTAAATATAATAACTAATTATTAAGAATATAAAAACGTAATTCATAAATATATTAGGTGTTGGAATTAATTCGTAGCGTTTTTAATGAAAGAATGTTATTTATTTCACATGAGCATTAAAAAATACATTAATGAAAGTACTTCCCATCACTTGTAAAACGCTACGAATTAATTCCAACACCTAATATAATAGTTCAGAAACTTACTTATAAACATCTCCATCAAATCGGTTAACTCCTCTTCCTCGAACTATTTCACTATCTTCTCATCCATTGTATTGATATAATTTATGCACTGCACTATTTATAATATATAGATCGACAAATATCGATAATAACGTGCTCTGTACAACTACAAAATGTATAATACGGAGTTACGGACTATTTGGCACGAATTGATGCGACCGGCGTCGTCCGGCGTACGTAGATCGTCAATTTTATTATACAGTTAGACTATATTCTTAGTTTCAAGAGAATATTCTAAAAATACTAACAGAAAGAAGAAAATATTCTATTTATTAAGAATACGTTAAAAGTATATAATTCTCTTAAGTTTTTTTTTGAGAATACAATTTTTTCGATGTAGGTTTGTTTACATTATTTGAAATTCCCAAAAATGTTTGTCAAAAAAGGAATATATATATATATATATATATATATTCAGGCGCTGAAAAGAGAGAAAGAACGAAGATGCTAAATGCAAAAAGCAAACATCGCGAACTGTATGTTATCAAAAACAAGTAAAATGAAACAATAATCAAATTTTTTGCTTTAATTAAATTATTTCATTGCATCAATCAAGAATTTATTTGCTCATATTCAAATAAAAGATCAGTTGATTCAATTAAATTCTCAGTTAATTGAAATAGGATCGGGGTAACCATTAATCCTAATCGTCGATTCAATTTGATACGGTCATTAAAAGGGACATAAAGTTTATCCCCTCGGGCTATAACCGCGATATTATATGTGGCGGGAAGGAAGACGACCGTTTCAAGGAGATGCATAAGATATATTTTTTACAAAACCAGCTATCCTTGTTCCTTTTTGTGTTTGACTCTTGCTGATCGAATCGATTGTTAGGTCAACAACCTCGATCGAAGGTCATTAGGTCGTGACGTAATTATATTACATGATTATCTCGAAAGATAATCGTGTTATTTGTTAATTACTCCAGGTCTCCAGGATTGTTATCTCTGACACAAAATGTAAAAATGAAGGATTACATAGAAAGAACCGACAGAATGGAATATAAATAAACGGAAGTTCCGTATCTTTGTGAAATAAATAAATTTTGCCGTTTCTATGTTCCCTTTCGATTTTTTGAATTGATAGGAATAAATTTTTAAAACCCAATGCTTTACGGTTCTTAAGACTGCCGTTACTTCAGTAATACCGCATAAAATCACGAGTCCAGAAACGAGAAACTTTTTCTTCTTTCATACAATGTATCGAAATAAATTAATTTTGTAGTTCGACTACAATAGTTACAAATATAACGAGAATTCTGAATTCCTTTCTATTTTCACTTATTTTACGTATTATTTAACATACTGATTCTCATGATTTTTAATGCGAATTCCGTTCAGCGTTAAAAAAAAAATCAAACAACACTTCTAACTAACGGCAGTGACTCATCTTTCCTTCCTCTTCCTCAGGGGCGGCCGTTTCGTGTGGAGTCTTGTTAATAATCCTGGCTGCCGTCCTAGCGGTTCTATTTCCGAATCTTATCAACTTAATCCTGGACAAGGAGCTTACGATACGAGAGGGCGGACGCACGTTCAAATTCTGGAAGCAGCCGCCGGTCGTGCCACGTATGCAAATTTACATCTATAACGTGACGAACGCTGACGAATTTTTGAACAACGGCGAGAAACCAGCGCTGCAGGAGCTGGGTCCATACGTTTACGAACAACGTTGGGAGAAGGTGGATATCAAATTCAACGATAATGGAACCGTCACTTACAAAGTCAAGAAGACGTTCATCTTTAATTCAGTAAGTCCTTATCTAATTAACAGCAGTCATGTTAATTAAAAACTCTCGCTTTCTTCGTTTAAACCAAGTTTGTTTTTGATTTACATATAGATATAGGTATATCAATATTGATCTTTTAATTTCCGTGTTGAAATTATAATTATTTAAAATTTATATCTTTCCGTATTGAAATTGCAATTTTTCTAAACTTACATCATGTATCTTTTAATTATACAATAAGTCGTTGCTTTCTACAAAATATAAAAACATACACATATAAATATTTAACTTTTTTATATAAACATATAAATATCTAATGCTTAGCTTTCTTCTCACGCGAATATTTTCCAAGGTGATTCATTAAAACAGCTGAGACCGAAACTGAGACATTTTTATTATTAGAAGCATTTGATTATTATTTAAGTTTATTATTTGATTAGTATTCAAGACAATGCGCATCTTTAACGCATAGGATGTATCACGATCTTTGATTGTTCGTTTATTCAAGAAGCACGGGAATAACATCGGCTACTAAGAAAAAAAAAACCCAGTGAATCCGCGTTGAATGACAATCGAAGGCGTCACGTCGCCTCCGGGTTTATTTAAATCCGTCATAATTGTGTTTTCTCTGTCGACTTGTAGCTGTACGGCTATTCTTGCTCGCGCATCGAAATCACTGTCGTGACTTTCTACATTCGACGTTTCAGAGAAACGTTTCCACGGCATAGTTAAGTATATTATCGTATAACTTAGCGACAAGAAAGACAATATGTACACGGACTGTTCTTGCTTCGAGAGAAAATTTATAGAAGAAAATATTTATTATGCGGATGCTATGTAACGGTTCGCGAATTGATGTGGATTTTTATTCTTTGTCTGATCTCTGTTTCTTTTGCAAATTATTTTATTACCGTGCGTTACGTATTCTTTCATTTTCTGTTATTATCTTTGTTTTTTATTTAATTATTTTTATTCCATTGTGCTGTTTTTCTATATATGCGTGATATTTTTGTGTAGCATTTTTTAAAGTTTATATAATAATACACTATTATTAACTTTTTATCATATGTATGTGTATGTTAATTCTTAGTATATACGATTGAGTCATTCATGTTCTGCATATTTCTTTCTGCATATTTTCTTTTCTTCGGAAATCTAGAAACATTAAGTAATTAGTTAACGTTTATACAGAACTTTTTTAAATAAAAAATTAGTGTATCTTAAAGACACGCTAATAGTGTGTAATTTGCTTATTACTAATACTAAATTAAATACTGTATTAAATACTGTAGTTTTAATTTTGTCTTTAATTTTGTATTTGAAATTAATATAGGAACACCTATGGTGTGTAATAAAAGACTGAAAAATCATCGTACATACTAAGGATTAATTATTGTTAATCCTTATTCTTTCTAAAATAGATTTTTATCGTATATTTATTCTTCTACAAATTTTCCCATTATTGCATTCAATCAGTCACAATTTTTCACTCGATCAGATTTTCATTTTCTTTCTTTTCTCGAATGTTAGGATCTGTCATCCGGTTCCGATGATGATTTGGTGGTCGTTCCGAACGTTCCTATGCTATCAGCTACCAGTCAGTCGAAACACGCCGCTCGTTTCCTGCGACTGGCAATGGCGTCCATCATGGATATCCTAAAAATCAAGCCGTTCGTCGAGGTGTCGGTCGATCAGCTACTTTGGGGT
This sequence comes from Acromyrmex echinatior, assembly GCF_000204515.1. The sequence continues at coordinate 1,427,463 of NW_011627104.1, read as the reverse complement.
TACGATGACCCTCTGCTCAAGCTGGCCAAGGATGTTGTGCCCAAGGAACAAAAGCTGCCGTACGATCAGTTCGGTCTGCTTTATGGCAAGAACGCGACTGGGACGGATCTATACACGATGTTTACAGGCAGTACTGATATCACCAAATTCGGATTAATGGACAGGTGGAATGGCAAAGACGCTCTCGGCCATTGGACCACGAAAGAATGCGACTCCATCATGGGCACTGATGGCAGCATATTCCCGCCTCATATCACGAAGCAGACCGTGCTCAAGGTCTTCGAGAAAGATCTCTGCCGGACGTTGCCGCTGGTTTATCAGGTTTGTGTTTTTTTTGGTCGTCTTTAATTATCCAACTGATACGACCAGAGACGTTTGATGACTTTTTCACACAAACTGCAACTTACTAATTTATCGAGGTGATAAAATACGGAAGCAGGAGGATGTCGAAAAAAATCATTTCTATTTTTGTTTTCATAGTGTATCATTCTATAATTCAATAATAATATTATAATGAATAATATTAGGTGTTGGAATTAATTCGTAGCGTTTTTTAATGAAAGAATGTTATTTATTTCACATGAGCATTAAAAAATACATTAATGAAAGTACTTCCCATCACTTGTAAAACGCTACGAATTAATTCCAACACCTAATATAAATAATCAATAATATTAATATCTCGATCAATATCTTGATTAAATAAAATTTTTTATGCTAGAAAATAAAATTATTTTTGAATCATGAACAATTAATATTTTTAAGATTTCTAAATTTTTGTTAATTTAATCGAACATTTCTTAATTGTTACGTTATTTGAATAAAAATATTGAAAATACCACATGTAAACAAAAATTAGTAATATATTTTTTAATAATTTGAGTCGGCAATTTTAATTTTAATTTTATTTCAATTTTTAATTTCGATGCGAAATGTCGAACTTGAATGGATCAGCTAAATATAAGAAACATAAAGTTAGTACATTTCACGTCACTTAAAGTTTTCAGTTTTGTTTTTAATCTCGCACGAAGAAAAACGTAAATTACGTAATATGTGTTAGAATTTTAATAAATTTTATGGAATTAAAAGATCTGTATAGGGATAGGCGCCCATTTATGTAAAATTTATTTTACTTTTCTAGTAAATGAACCATCGTCATATAGTTATACTGTAAGATATTTTTTACATTTTTGTAAAATTATCAATTTTATGCTACTGAAAACTATAAAATTTATTTTATCAATGAATATTTTTTACGCTGATAAAATTACTGCGCGGTAAAAAATATCAATGTATAAAGTCTCAAGCGTACATGTTTATAATCTTGAGAATAAAGTATGATTTCCTTTCTGAAAATAATCATTTGAATAAATTTATTATAATTGTAATATTTACTTTATATCTCTTGATATTTTTACAATACATTTAGATACAAATCAAGTTTGCCATAAGCTTGGCAAAAATAACCAGAATATTTTTACTGTACGATATAATCTTGTAAGATAAAAATTACTCAATCATTTTTTTAAATATGAATCAATGCTTTCAATAAAGTACTTGACTTTGATCATTGCGCATCAAAGAAAATTTTGTTTTTTAGCGCGAAGTAATAGCCGCCGGAGGAGTTCCTGGCTACAGATTCGCCCCGCCGACGAATGTCTTCACCTCGGTAGAAAATATGGCGTCGCAACAGTGTTACTGTCCAGCTGGACCACCGTGTGCACCGGAGGGCACGTTCAACGTCTCCTTGTGCCAGTACGATTCGCCAGTTCTCATCACTTTCCCGCATTTCTACCTTGGTAAGTGTCACGTAACCCGCGGTTTCTGGCCTCATCGACGAAACATTTACAATCACACTATTGTAATGAGATTCGAGACGAGATATTTTTATTTATTGGCAATTATCGTACTTATCAGAGTTAATTGCGATATCTTAAAGTCGGATGATATACGTCAAGATGACGCGAAACGATTGAGTAACACAGCAAGTGTCGCGTCTTCTTTTTGCCGTAATTATTATTATTATTATTCCTAGGATTTATTGCGAGCAATTGCGAGTTCTGCTAATCGTGAAACGTGATGCACATCATCCGATACTTGACGTAACGTATCGTGTCACGAATCTCCGACACTGTGAATCTAAACATTGTCTGGGTCGATCGTTACGCGATCAATCTCTTGCGTGTATGTAAAAGTGTATCGTCTTACGTAAGCGCAACACATAATTTGCCGGGAATTATTTTCTTAGCAGATTATCGCGATAAGTCTGTATATGCAACACACCATGCATTTCCTTCCTCACGTCACCGACGCTTCATCTATGTGTCTGCGATGTCTCTCGTCACTACTTCCTAGTCGCTGTGAAGCAAAACCAATTCTTCATCTTCTTGCGCCCACGTGTCTCCTTTTCTTTACGTAGAACAGGTAATCGACCGATCGACCGATCGACCGACAGGCTGGTTAAAGATTATTTACGTGCGTGCTAGTTTCGTAAGCGAGATCTACTTGTCGCGTCGCTTCCGGCTCTGTATGACTATAACTAGAAGTTGGAGTCGGTCGAACAGTCTGTTACTATGAGACCTATTTTTCCTAGGAACAATCTCTTTCACGCATCCGCCGTGATTCTCCCACGAAATATTATACGAACTGTTTCTCTCGCATTTATCGCGCATATATTTTCGCATCGCGCAAACTTTTACTTTCAGCGTTCCAGATTTTAGATGATGCTCCGATAGTAGATAGTTTCACCGTCGTGTGAAATCATTCTCTCGTAAAATAAAATGCGCAAGATACTCGATTTCATTTGTCTAACACAAAATTTAAATGAATGACTTCTTCAAAAGGGAGAGAGAGGGACGTTTTTTTAAAAAAAATCGATATTAACTGTCATAATTAAATGTTTATAAATAAACTTTTTTTGTAATTGTTTATGAAACATATGAACAATGTTATATTATTATATTTTTAAATGATTAATAATTACAAAATAGGAGTAAAAAACTAATAATTAATTAATATATATAACATTATATATGAGATCATAATAACAATTACATTACGTCAAGTTACGAGATTACATTGTATTTTTTTATTGATGTATTTTATGAACAATGTCGGGATTTTTAAATCAAAAAACATAAAATTCTTTAGAAAATTTAGTAGAAAATTATATTTTACACTTATTATTTTTACTTATTATTTATTATTTTCATATTTAAAAGAGGGATTTATACAAAATACTTTATTACAAAATACTTTATTACTATTACAAAATATTTTGTTCAAATAACACGAGACATCTTTGATGCGAATTCTTTTACGAATTTGGCATAAAATATTCTGTAAATGACTCCTACATCTGCATTTTTCGAAAAAAAGAGTACAACGGTCAAATGTTATTTTGTGTTAATAATTATATAAACATTTGCTTTAAAAGTCATTTAAGTATAAATGCGAAAATATTAAAGAGAAGTCGCGCGCGCATTATTATTTTAATTTCTTAATCATTATTTTTTAAAAATGGAAAAGACGGATAGAATGATGAATTTCATTTCATTGCTTTTCTATTTATGCATTTTGAAATACGTTAAGAGTCTTAAATGTTATGTTAATATGATTCTTAAACCACTCGACTGACGATGAAGTGCTACTTAACTGTAGTGCATTACATCCGTTTTGTACGTGTAACCGCACGTGGTGACTTTTGACACTGCGAAGCAACGAAGCAATGTTATTATGTAAAGACACGAGCGTAATCAGACTAATGGTTAAACTGGCATCTCTGCTGATTCACGTCAAATAAACATAAATTAGTTTTACGAATTTGCAAAATAATTTAATATCAAAAATCGAAGAAATTATATTTACAATTGTTCATAAAAATATGACGTTAATAGTAATTTAATTTTGTAGAAACAGAGATAGATAGATAAATAAAACATTTTTATTAATTCTATAATACATTCTAGAATAAATTCTCTAAGAATATAAAGAATATAAAGAATAACAAATATAGAATAAGCAAAAAAGAATTTTTGAACAATAATAATGTAGTATAAAACAGAAGTTTGACAAAGAACGATATATATATATATATATATATATATATATATATACAAAATTAAGCAGTGAATTTCCTCGAATAAACGACAATACACATATAATAATATAAAAAAGTTAGACAGGGAACAGATTATATACTCAAATTAATACGACAATTATTATTATAATTTTTTTTAATTAATGGCGATACAAGATAACATGAGAGAAAGAGAGAGAGAGAGGGTTCTGTTGAGTGATTTACAACATCATTCACGTTGTTTGATTCTTTTTTCCAGCCGATCCAGCCTTACGGGAGGCTGTGACAGGCATATCTCCGCCGGATCCCGAGAAACATCAGCTCTACATTGATGTACAGCCTATAATGGGTACAGCTATGAAGGCGCGAGCGAGGGTACAAATTAATCTCGCAGTTAGCCAGGTGCGAGATATCAAGCAGGTCGCTTCATTCCCCGACATTATTTTCCCCATTATGTGGTTTGAGGATGTAAGTATATGATACTTTTTAATTATATCCGGCACTATTGTCTATAGATTCTATTAGATATTCTAATAGCACACTTTATCTGGGATACATCCTAGGGATGTCCTTAGGATGTTCAAAGGACTTACGTCCTCAGGACATCTTCTGAAGGTGTGCTGTTAGAGTATCCATTGATTTTGTGTTAGTAATTATATAAGAATACCAACAATATAATATAATAATGATATTTATACATCGTACGTAACATCACATAATAATTAATGCATTATGTGATATACTCATAATTACAATATCCTTGATAAAATGAATCTCTCGCAATGATTGTTTGAATTTTTGATTATTATCTGTCGTTACTCACGATGTTGAAAAAACGTATTATTAGATATATTTGCAGTCAATTTTCTGCAAAATTTTAATTTGTGCTGAATAGTTATGTATGAATCATAGCGTGTTTAATGTAAATTATTACGCAGCAAACGTAATTAAATGTTAAATGAGCACAGCAATTCGCGCGTGGATTAAATTATAAATCCGAAATTTAGAATATGAGTAAAAAATACAGATAATCGCCTTTTTTTAGAGTTGATAATCTGCTGTTATGAATAAATTATCTGTTAAGAAAATCAATTATTAAGTTTTCCAACGTATTGTAAATTTTTTCAATTATGCTAATGAGAGCTTCGACGTAAGTGAGAAGATGTTCGAGATTCGTTTGTCCCTCTTAAGTGTCCACATAAGTAAAACACATAAAAATGACTAAAAAAAAAAAAAACAAAAATATATCGGAAAATTCTCGTTGTGTCCATATTACTGCGCGAACCAACTTTTTTATTGACTTCGAAAGAAAAATGGGAGAATTTTGCAGAAAATTGACTTTAAAAAATTGAGATTATCAAGGATATTGTAAAAAGAGAGAAAAAAAGACGAAAAATGACACGAAATGAACATTTAAAATGGAAATAAAATAACGCATTTATTCCTGTTTTTCACAAAACAGGATTCGTAAATATCAAAATACTAAAATATAACATGCTTCAGCACAGAGAAACGCAGATTGAGATGGACTTGGAAGATTTACAAGAGACATTAATTATTATTCATTAGCAATTGCATGAGAAGTGTACCTTCCAAATCTTGAATAATTTAGCGAGCCACTTCGATCAAATAAGCATGACGTTCGTTTTGCGAATCGAGCTCTCCTCAAGGATGTTTGGTTTGTTCCCTCTCTACATACTGACATTACTGACATTACTGACATTACGATAGTCTACATTACTGACAACGGAACGCCATGTCGCTTACAAATTGTCGCTATCATCCTCGAGTCAGTTATGCAGTAGTGAAATTTTCATCTCTGCCTCTTCATAGCCTCGACAATGATGGGAACGTGCCTGTCGTTCGCCGTTTCGCCGCTCGGCAACGACGTGCGTTTGAATACCATGCACGTAGAGGAGGACGTATTGTTGCACGCTTTTCGTCCATGATTCATATTAATGGAACTTGTCTCGACGTTGCTAATAAAGAGTTTGACGTTGTCCCCGTGCCGCGCCGCGACGAGAGAAAAAGAAAAAAAAAGAGAGGGAACAAACTCTCAGACTCTGAGAATTTTCTTTGTTACTCAAGACGGCACGTACTTGAAACTGCGAGGAATTTTGACTTGGTCATCTTGAAAAATGTTTTCGCTGAAACAAACGTGAAAAGAAAGATTGATTTTCTTGTTTCGAGATTTTGTCTCCGCCGAACTTGCCTCAAATAAAATCCGATCGAACTGGATGTCCTTTAATTCTTAAATTCTTCATACATAATGTATTATTGCAGCCAATATTCTTCTTTTTATTTTATATTTTAGTGTATTTTTAATTTAACTTATTTATTTTTAATATTAAATGAGAAAAATATCCATGGAATTAGCATACGAATATATCCATATTAATTGTAAGAGCATTAATATATTATTATGTACATATATAAGAATGATCTAGAATAATTTATTTTGACCTTAATGGATAGGACCAATATTAGTAATTATATTTTTTCAAATGTTATGAAATGATAAAAGAAAACTCAATAAAAAAAGGATTTTAAAATGGAGAGAGATCAGGATGAACACGTTATGCAGAATTATTATATAATTATAAGATCGGCCCTATAAACAATTAAATGCTTAAGTGTGTTGGAAGGCAAAGAAAAATACATGATTTGAAAAAAAATTTTTTAGCAAAATGTATAATTAGTGGCGACAAGAGAAATTTTTCAAAATAATTTGGCGTCTATTCAGGTTAATTTTTTAAATAATAATAATTAGTTAATTTTTTTAACAATAATAAGAAACACACACAAGACCGTCAAATATATAATTAAGTCAATTAAGGCCCGGTTCCATCCACGAAAGATTAACTTTAATCTTGATTTAACTATTTGTTATCTTTTTCTAATTCTTAAAATTAGAAGAAGGTAAAGAGTAAATTGAATTGAGATTAAAGTTAATCTTACATTGATAGAATTAATGCTTGGAACTTTTAATTCTTTGAAAAATAAAGAATTAATTGAACCAAAGTTAAAATTAAATTACATCGATAGAAACTGTCATAAATAAGAGAAGCGCCATTTACAGTCAAAGATGTTAGAATAAAGTCCAATTGCACCAATGTTATTTTAACTTTAAGCAAGGCTTCTCTCTCTTTCTCTTTCTCATTCTCCCTTCCTTTTTTTCTCTTTCTCTCTTTAAAGTCGAAAGAGAGACAGAAAAGAAGACAATTTTAAGCCTTGCTTAAAGTTGAATTAACGTTACACTCAAACTTTGTACACTACTTAAATACATATATATTATTCCATTGATCTTAAATGGCACTCTTCTTACTTAACTTTTTTTTCTTTCTTTTTTTTTAATTTAAGGACAGATGAATTGAGCAGAGGCATTTCTCTTTTTTTGCAAAAGCTACGTTTAGCAAAAAAGCAGCTTTGAAACTGTTGTAAAATTCTCTATTAGATTAATCTTACCCTTAATAAATCTAAATTCCTTATTAGATCTAAATATATAAACCAATCGTATAAAAGAATTTTTACAATAGTCGCAAAGCAGCTTTTTCCGTTGAACGGAGCCAAACCCAGTCCCGATATCAATAACGATGTTTTCTTTTCTCACGCAGTGCGTCGATGAACTACCCCCGGAGATGCGTTCCCTGCTGAAATTGGCGGTAGAGTTGCCACCAGTGGCCCATGCTGCGGTGTCCGGCGCCCTGGCAGTGATCGGCGCGATCGTCCTGCTCGGTGCGCTCATGTGTCTGGCACGCGCCGCCAAGCGCCAGGAGAAGCTGCACCTGAGCAACCCATTGCCGGCGAACGCGACGAGCACCAAGACCGGTCAGCTGAATCCTGCTTTCAGCAAGTAGAGTCCAACCGGTTACAAGTGAGGGAATCGAAACGAGTGCGCGAGTACTCGGAGTTCCATCCCGCGAGACGAGTCGCGCGCCGGGTAGCGCGCGAGTGTACTCTTTCGCGAGGACTTGTACGATAATCTTACTTATCTTATAGGCGACGGGCATGTGCTTTATATCTCGATTAGAATTTCCACATTCAATTTCGCAAGAGAGAAAAAAAAAAGCGGAACGAGTCTAGACAACAAAAAGTCCAAAATCGAGGGATAGGTTTCGTTTTACACGTTCACACGCTGTAAGCATCAATTCATCATTGTTATCTATGAAATATTAAACAAATAATGCTTACAAGCGCTGTAAGCGCAAAATGGGATGCACCCAGGATATGTCTTTAATATGTCTAAAATGTTTGTAAGACATCTTCTTTTTGGATGTGTTGTCTGGGACAAGTTACATCATTTTGACATCAGATAACATTATTTTGACGTTAAAACAAATCGTAAATGATTGAAAAATGACTTTTAATGATTCATTTTAAAGTCATTTTGACATCATTTTGATGTCAAAATGACATTGACTTTCTGTTTGGGAGGAAAGGAGAAAGAAGAGGGAGAGGCTGCCCAATGAGACACGAATTTTATCGGGTTACATGCGGACAGTCGGTACATTAAATTTATTTATATTATGTGTGTTTCTTCTCGGGATGGTGTTTTGTTAAACGGTGTTGAGTCGCACGAGTATAAATTAATCGCGAGCAACGGTCGGCGACGAATTTGAGATCTGTGGAGTAGACGTTATCTGCTCGAGACGTAATTGTGACGAATCGGCAGATCTTTCCTTCGTGAAAGATCGAGTTAAAAATTCGAGTTGAGAAAACTCAGAAATATCTGTGAGTGAATTTAAAATCTAGGTCTTCCCGACGAAAACATTGCAAAAGATCCGCGCTTCGTCACGGGTTTTTTAAACTCCATCGTTGACTTCTTAGCTGAATTAATCGAAAAGTAGAATTTTATATTTATATTTAGATTTATTTTATTTTACCTTGACATTATCATTATGAAATGAGCAATTAAGCTGACGAATATTTTATTATAATATTTTTTTACGATATTCCATGGAAATAAGAAATTAAAGTTGAGTCATTGCTAGGAAAAACTCGGCGATCAGGATTTATATTGACGCAACACCGTTCTTTTTATTAGGATTATTAATATTAATAACGAGCTGCTCTTTGCTCTGCACGATCGAATTGATCTTTAAGGATCATTGTTTAATCGTGTGAAGCAATTATCGCTGCGAACACTGACGTAAAGGATGAAGGATGAAATTGATATTCCGTCCATGCCGTTGTTCCGAGGACAAGCTTCGTTCACGACTTCAATTTGGATTGCACGAGCGTGTTTGCGACGAGTAGTTTGTGCAATCGAGACGCAGCAACAGCGGAACGACAGAAATCTCTTTTTCTGTACATAGAACCTGACCGTCATTGTCGTCTATCGATTGTAATTACCAAGATTGTACTATTTCTCGTTATTCGTTTGTACATGTATTATTATTATTATTATTATTATTATTATTATTATTATTATAAATAATTATTAAACGTAGATCATAATTAGATTTAATAAATAAATTACTTTTGTATGATAAAAATCAAAAGATACCAAATTGCGCACGAGCGTGAGAAATCTGGTTAATGGTGTCAGCGTAATCGTTATATAGTTAGATAACTATACTCTTTCTCAACTTTACTAACTTACGAAAATTACATGCGTATGTAAACTTTATAGAAAAATAGAGTTACAATTTATTAGCTTGTTGCAAAAGATTTATCGTTTTTTTTTTATATTAAATAAGAATGAAGCTAAAGTTTTTTAAAAGTGAAAACTTCTTCTTGGAATTTAATAGTAATAATTTTTCTTTTGGATTTTCTGGAAATTATGCTTTTCACATATTTTAATAAATATGAATCTTTTGCACCAATCTGACATTTTGATATTTAAATTCCAGATATGAAAGAAAGAGAGAAAAAGGAATAGGAACTCTTCAACTCTGATTTATTGCTCACGCCTTATTCTTATCTCTTCTCTTTTGTCCTGGAAATTTCCAAGTGTTTTCGAATTTTTTTTCGCCCTTTCGTTCCTCTTGCGTCCGAGGAACAGAGAGGATTAGAAACTTCTCATCCGAGAGATGAATGCAGGAGGAATGAGGAAAATATATGATAGAATTAATTTTATGATATAACAGAGATTGATTTAATGTTCACGATTATTCCACTCCTACTCTCGTAATATCGTGTTACGACACATTATGCTTTTATCGTCCACACGCACTACGATGGACGATGTGTGTGCGTGTATTTTACTGATACGAAAATAAGTTTCCCATGAAATAAGATCTCATGTTGTTAGGGTTATCAAAATGTGAACTCACGTAGACGATTCAGTGATAAATCAAGCGCAACGAACGATTTGCATAGATATATGATTAGTTGTTATATTCATGAAAAGATAATTCTCTAAAATGGAGCGTGAGATAAAAGGAGCAAGGACTCCTACGAAGGTAAGTAAGAGGTCGTCGTAGGGATAGTTGTAAATGTCAAAAATAAATATCTGCCGTACTAAAATAAATTCTTTTTCAATCAGTATAGCAAAATGAAAAATAACGACGCTCGCGCTTCTATACAATATCAGACATACATATATACAACATCAGACATACAGAAAATATTTTCTCTCCGCATTTGGATTTATTATAATTAGAGAAAGATAGATAAATATGTGGTGTACATCGATAAATATCATGAGTCTCGTGGTATCGCTCCTAATCACCACTGAGAATAAATCTAATTAAATAAAAAAAAATTTGAGCAAAGTGAACCTTAAATATTTGTAAATTTATATACATATCTAATTCTACAAAAATCTTACATTCTACATTAAAGAAACCTGTATCGAATCTCGTCGTTGAGACGAGTTCATTAATTGAACGATCGTATGTAATACGTACTGTCGTCGCGTGTGCGTCATCACTTAATTAAGTACAGGTCGATCATTATGGCGCGGTATAACGCACTGTCGCGGTCGGCGACACCGCCAAGTAATAATCACGACGAGATGCAAATGCTAACCATCGACGGATCACAACCGCCGCCGGCATAATTACACATTATTTCCGATGCACTAAAGTCTCAATCACAACTTTGGCCGTGTTGCGGGCGTGTTTCTCTGTCATTTTCTCACGATGCAACAACGGTACGTCAATTTATCATAGGAATTACTGGTTCACCGGCATCCTTTTAGACTTTGCGTTCGCCGGATTGATTATTCGCTATATTAAATGATTTCACGATGGATCGCGAATAAAAAGGTGCTTTAGAAGCTTGTTGATTGTTTTTAAGCCCTTTACTTAAAAAAATGTTCTTCAACTTTGCGAACGAATATTAATATTTAAATTTATCATATAATATTTTTGGAAATGTTATTATTCGCGATAAACAAGTAGAAGTTTCCATTTCTAAGAATAAACTCGCTTATTAAACGGTTTGTCAAACCGCAAAGCGTTGTTAGTGAAAAATTTCATTGGATTTATTTTACCGTTTATATCTTCAAGCAATCTATTAATTCTGATTATCACATTGAAATTATACATCATAATGACAAATCTCTCCGTATAGAAATGATTAACACAATTTGCCAGTAACATACATTATTCTAATTGCACAACAATTATTATTTACGTTACCGAGTTTTACTTGACCCAAATTCGTTTTTCCGTGCCTTTATGAGAAACTATCGGTATCTTTTGTCTTTAACCGAACATCTCGAGCATAAAAATCTCAAGAAGCGTTTAAAAAATTAGACTAAATATAGTTCTAATATCTTTTGAATATATTCATATTACCGAAGAATTCTTATTTTCTTCTTTTTTTTTTTTTTAATAGATCGCGACGGTTTTCGCTCGTTCGTTCATTTTTTTCAAGCGATTTCCATTTCGTTCAGAGCATCTCAAGAAGGTTATTTTGAACGGAATTTTTTCGGAGAACCACATTCTGTTTCGAGCGAGATTTCCAGAGACAGGCAATCATAGCACTGAAGGAAAGTATCATCATTATCAGAGTACCCCATTGCAAAGCCAATTCGATATTGCCCACTGTGAAATGCGCGCTGTGGGCGATTTCCAACAATTGTTCCGGAAATTCGTCTACCTTGACTTCGACCCAGATAAGTGGAAGGATCATGCCGTCCTTCAGGTTCCCGAGAAACGGCACGCCGATTGCCTTTCGCACCTCCAAGTTCAATTGCATCCTCAACCGACCGTCTAAGGGAATTGCTAAGCGCTAAAAATAGAAATTTGAGTTTAATCTTTATTTGTTTTCGATTGTAAAAGTAGCAATAAAGATTGGAGATAGTATTGTTTCTCAATTCTTTGACAGAATATTAGAGTCATTCTATCTTTGTCTCACTAAATATCGAACAAAGACGGACTTCTATGTCGGTCTTCTTTTCTGCTCTAGAAAGCTCTCAAAATTAACTCGTGAAATGAAAATCAGTCATAAGATTCAAATAACAACAATTGACGTGATGTGATTATCCACCCTTACAGAAATTTAGTATTGCAAGGAAATAATGCATCAGAAATTAATTGTAATTACTTGTTTGTTTTGCGTATTAAAACTATTATTTAGTGCTTTTAGTACTCAAAATTATAGTAATCTTTTATTAAATTGGTCAGTATTATAAATTTCTGTAAGTTAAGTAAGTTAAATAAATATTTAATCGATAATATAATACAATAGTTAAAATTTAATGTTGACTTACCGGATGTATGTCTATGTAGTTCTCATGATCTTCCTGCCGAGGATTTAAACCGTCTATTTGTTCCAGCAAAGACTTATCGGCACCATAAAAATGCGGAAATGATAAGAGCAAGGGCATGTTAAAAACGCATGCAGATATGTTTAAGAGTCCTGAGGGTGGACAGATTCTCTTTTCATGTACTTTCGGGCAGAAGCATTCGTTTTGCTTATTTGAGAAGTTATACGCATCTGGCATGAATTTATATCTGAGACGAGAAAGAAAATCATGTTAAGAGAGACGTGTCTTCAATCAATTCACTATATTTTCCAATAGAAAACTATAATAGTAATATATTTTCTCATTTTTGAATTATTTTTTTATAAATAAATCTCTTTAATAAAATGATAATCATAATAATTATTATTATATTTATTATTATAATTATAGTAATAATAATTATTATTACAATGCGAGGAGCAGACTGCTTCTCGTCTCGATAAAGTGAATTGCAACGTTCATGAAACGTTAACATTTCAAGAATGAACATAGACACATGGAGATAATCCATGAAACAGATAGTTTCTATATAGAAAGTACTCGTAGAAGCCTCAAAGGTATAAATAATAATAAAATATTAATAAATAATAATAATCATTGTAAAGAAATTCTCGTAACCGAAATTTCTATGCAATTATTATCATATCATCAGACGGATTTATTTATAAGAAAAAAACGCTTTGAAATATGAGAAGATTACATTATTATTTAATAATAGCTGGAACTAATTAGAATAAATTTTTTAAATATTTATATAAAGAATTTCCTAAGACTCTGATTGAAAATATTCAGAAATATAATGTAACTTTTCCCTACTTAGCGATAAAAATTTGCAATTAAATCGTGATGCATTAAAGTGCAAAATTTAACTTTTTATTTACCTTAAAGAAGGTATGTCGTAGGTAGTCGTTTGTTCGATAAAATGAAGTGGTAGCTTCCTGCAAATATCCTTAACATACACGTAAAGAGGTTTACTTGTGTCCTGTACCAAATGTGGTGGAAATAGGCCACCCTCGGAGCCTTCAATTTTATCGCATTGCTCGTCATCCCAAATGACCCGGCTGTTCATTCCGTTTACCTGGTCGATCACGCCGAGATTTTTCACGTCTTCCAATCCTGTATGCATCGTGATGCGATCCTTATCGATACCATTTTTCTATTTTTAAAAAATGTGCATTTCATATTAATCGCAATTGAAAAATCATATTGCCTTAATATATCCAAAAAACAATCTCACCATAACGCCGCGATAAAATTACCTTTCGTAATGTTTTTTTTGTGTGGAAAAAGATTGGTTTGGAAATATTTTAAGATTGGTATTTTATAATCGGTATTCATTATCAGTTCTTATAAAAATTTAAGTTAAATTATTCTCCCCCAGAAGAACAAAAAAGTCAAAATAACGTCACATTGATTAAATTAAGAAAAAAAAAATGATATAATTCGGTCAATATGACATCAAATTGACATTAGTTTAACTTTCTTGTTCTCCTCAATCGTCTTAAGACATTACTAATATATTAATATGACTCTGTGATTGGCTTATGAGATCTTAAGACTGTACTTAAGACTGTCTTAAATATAAGAACCGATCATATGAATACCGATATAAATAGAAATAAAATTTTCAATAAGATTCAAAACTCTCCGCGGTTAAACGTATGTAATCACGCACCATGGCCAGTATGCCGAACTTTTCAAAGGGTATGTCCTGCTGCAGCGTTAACAACAGCTTAGCCATGTGGAAGAGCTGAGTATCGTATCCCCAGAGGAAACCATTGACAGTCTGATTGATGAACAACTGCTCCTGCAGAGTCGACAGCACCGTGTTAGTAACGAATCGCACTGCGAAGCTCAGGTCCCGGACATACGCGGTGGTGAACATCAACGGCACGTTCGGTACCAGGACGATATCGTTCTTGGATCGCCCGCCTATCCATTTAAAGGATCTCTTAGTCTGATAAGTGATAGTGTCATTATCGTGCAACACCACGTTCATGCGACTCATTGTCTCTTGATATTCGTAGGGACCAACCTCCTGGACGCACAGCTTGCTCGCTTCATTCGCTTCGAATTCGTTCACGTTCGTATAATTAAAGATATAGATATTATATTTCAACTTCAAGGGTGGGTGTTGCCACCAGTCAAAGATGACAGTGCCGTTACGCAATTCTAGCCATGACAACACGTAATTGTTGATCGCGTTTGTGTACCAGAACACGTAAAAGCCGGCGGAACTGATCAGGAAGATGCCGCAGTAGATCCAGACGAGCCAAATGCGAAGACGATGACTGCGTCGAGCGCAACGCCCGATCGCTTTCTTCTCTATATCCAAGGCGGTATCGGTCATCGAGATCCTCATACCGATCGCCAGCGTAATCGCCAAGGTAATCGGTGAAAGAGACAATAATCTATGCTAACTGTACGATTTCAATTTTTGTAGAAATCAAAGAATCTCAATTTTTAATTTAGGCTCGATCAAAACTGAATCTTTCGGTTTCAAAAAGTAGTTTCCAAAATCAAAATCATCTGTTGGACACACTATCCTTTAAAAACCTACGTCCGTAAAGCAATAAAGACAAATGATCGGAATCTCCAACGTGTGTTTGAATAGAAATCTCAATCGGACACAAATAGATAAGTCGACGACGCAGCGGAGCGTCACCGTTGATGTATAATGTTTTAAACGAACTGGCCAGTTAAGCTATGCCGATCGCGTAGAAAAACTTCCCCGCCTTTTTTAAAATGATAATATTGACGATAATCTTGCCACGCAAGATGACCTTTGATAGCTAATCCTCCGATATATAGTTCAGTGCGCCAAGTTCAGAGGCGATGGTACTGTTTTAAATTCTCATTCTCTCCATTATCGCTCCATTATTCATATCGCTCTTCTTCAGGTTTTCGGAAACCACCGGCTGAAGAAATATCTGAATATCCAATGCATTTAGAAGAATATCTCTCTAAGAAACTTTGGAAAAATCGTTTTCTTTATCAGGCGTATCTTGTTGTTTTTCTTTATCTAATCCCTCCTTATTGAAGATGATATCATGAATTTACGCGTTTTATTTTGGGTCAATTCCTAAACAACATAATATTTTGAAAGAGCGTTCGAAGGAAGGGAAGAACAAAAACGAAAAATTAGGAGTAGGAAAAAAAACTCACCATCAAGTTCGTCGCTGATTCGGAGAATAATTTCCCCACCTATATCGTTCGCAATTCTGCACGCGAGAGACAGAGACAGACAGAGAAAAAGAGAGCATAGAGGGAGAAAAACAGAAAGGAGAGGAAGACTTATTTTTGCATTCGCAATCGCGAGTGCAAAAATAAGGAGGCAGGGCGTGTCATGTATTCGATTCATTATCAAGTAAAACTGAAGGCTGTGCCAATTGGAGGATCGTACGATATGTTTTATCGCCACCAGACGGGAAAAAACATGATTATAGATATCTTCCCGCCCAGAAAAGCTGAAGACACGCTTGAGACTCACTGTTTTGTGTATATAAGAGGAATGAAATAAAAAAATCTCGAGAAACACAACAAATGTCTCCAATCTTTCTTCTACAGCAGAAATGTTAAAATTATATCTCAGGGACCGCTTAAAGATATTGCAACATCTTTAAGTCTATGATATCTTTAAGTCTGGATATTTGTGCTATGTAGATTATTATATAATATATAAAGAGAATTTTGTTTTAAAATTTACTTCGAAACTATGGTAGTTGTGGTACAATACAATATTTTAAAAATTTTTACCATGCACTTCAGTAAAATTAATCAAACTTATTTTATATTTTATTGTAGTTTTATTAATGAATGAGAGAGATTTACATTAAAATTGGAAATACAATATTGTCCCATGATCATATTTTCAAGGTAAATTAAGAAAAAATTCTCTCCATGTATAATAATCTACACAGCAGTAGTGTACAAACAATCAGGTGTTTTATATTTTATTTTAAGGTATAGACTAATAACTATGACAGGCTTTATTTTAACACTTAGGTTTAGATTTTACAAGAAAATTATTGAATCTTAATTGTATAAGTATTTGAGATTTTCGCTAATATCGCATATATCAGGCTTTACTCATTAGATTTTTTTTTGCATCAAAATATTTCTTTCCTGGCAATACTAATAAAAATTCTTATTAGTAACAACAATCGCATATCAGTTGATTATATAATGAGAAAAAAGGACGGTTCTGTATAATTATATTACAATTTGCATCACAATATAAATTGTGTAATTGTAGAACTATTTTATATCATAATAACAGTGTGGGAAACATCGATCTACTTTTGCATAAATAGGATTATTTTATCTGCTTAAATAATCATGCGCTAGATGCATGAAAGAATAATGTCAAAAAGAATATCGTAAAAACATTAAACATTGTAAGATTCCATGGAAATAACTCGGACAACCCGAAGATGTTACCGAGTCGAATAAATTTTGCAGTAAAATCTTGAATATTTATAATAAAAATATGATAATTTTCTTGTAAAATCTAAGCGAGAGTCAGCAAAATAAAGTCTGTCATAATATAGGATTTATATAAACAGTATAAGATTTCATAACTTCGCATCTGAATGATTGATGATTTCTAAGAAATTTTTTTAATATCTACAACTTGTTCGATTAGTAAAAATTTTTATAGATGCAGCGGCGTCTCAATAAATAAAATAAATCAAAAAGATAAATAAAATAACAGAAGAACACTAGGGTTTTTTCTGTTCAAATTAGGGTTATATAATTAGGGAAATAAACATTTTCCTTCTGTTTGAGGCTTTTGTTCACTCACCACTATTTTTACTATTATCTCACAATTCAGATATTGTGATGCCAGAAACGAGAAAATGCATGATAAAAATTCCTGCAAACAGTACTAAGGAAATATGTATAAAAATATTAATAAAAGAACGCACTTAATAGAACTGAACTTCTATTCTTGAAAAAAAGCATATATGAACAATTAAAGAAATACTATACTATACGTATACTATAGTATATCCCTAGTTTTTCGTATACGTTTCTTTTCAAAAATAGAGACCCTGCTTGTAAAATATAAAAGTTCTCCTTTTGTTTCGTTATTTATATATAATAATTAATAAATAACTATATATCTGGAAATGAATTATGTATAACAAAAAGAAGTAAGCTATATTCTAATTGTGACAAAGTAATATGTTATATTATACAGAAGATAATATGTTATAATATAGAAGAAAATATAATTTGATTTCTTTCTGAAAACAAAATTTTTGATATTTTAGAAATTTATTCTATCGATTGCAGTCGTTGCTTTATTGAAAAATATCTGTATTCAAATATATTTGCAAGAATTTTTATTATATGTGTTTTCTCGCTTCTGACATCATAATTTGAAATAATAGTGACGAATAAACAAGAGCCATAAGACATTTTGGTGATTGCAGATTTTCGAAAATTATTGAAATTTGTCTTAGGTCATATGTGTGTGTATATACAATATTTAATCTAAAAGTACTAAAAACATTTCATGATATATCTAAGTATTTTGAAATCTCAAGATATTATTTAATTTAATATTTTTTCAGTTTATCATAATTTGTTTTTAGTTAGTATGTAATCGATATTCGCATAAAAAATTTAGCGCGCGCGCGAGCGCGTAATATTGTGTAAATAATATTTCAAATTATCATGTGACAAATATAACTTTTTTTTTAAACATCTCAAACTGCAAGTGTACGTTACAGTGATTACATGTAAAAAGATACGGTCACCCTCCACCTTCCTTATATGCGCCTCCTATAAGTTCGCCGACAAACAATAATATTATTCTATTTTTTCTAATATATGCTAATTGCCCGCATGATATCAAACACATCTATTCGCATTTCTCATCATTAAGTATTACTATATTATGATTAGTGGATGGCCTCTTCACTCGCGTCATTCCTCTGCGCCGCGTAATTCCCACTTATGTCGTCCTTAACGGCGCATCGTACAATAGCTGTTTTTATTTGGTTGCGTGCACGGGATTACGCAAAAGTAGCGAGATTTCGGTCGGGATCGACCAAGCCTTAGTAAGGTGGCCCGTGTCACGTCTGAATTCTGACGATACGTGTCGATTTGTATAGTCAGGACCTAAAAAGTTGTAACACTTTTTTTAAAATGGGTTTCGGAATGTAACCTACTCACCGAGCAAGCTGCATTCCAAAATCCATCGAAAAAAAAGTGTTGCGACCATTTAGGTTCTGACTATATATATAACAAAAAGTACATATATGTACAAAAAATTATTATAATTATGATATACTCAGGATTGTTAGTGTTATATAAAAAAGTAACGAAGTTACTGATTTCGTCACTTATTTTAGTAATGAATGAGTAACGAAGTTACTTTTCCTAGGGAGTAACAGTAACGCTAATTAAATCACAATTTTCAGGAGTTAATAATAAAATTTTACGTAACTTTTTTCGTTACTTCGTTGATATAGGATGCGGTCAAGTTGTCGCTACGAATGCTTCGAAGCATTTTTTGATTAAATTCTTTCTTCTGATTGGTTAATCAAATGCATTCATAGTGGCAACTCGATCATACCCATAGAGTTATTTTAATAAAGACGCGTTCACACCTTGACGGAAAAGCAGTGACCAATCAGAATTCGCGCTGGTAATAAATAGTACAAAAAGCCGAAATTGTCGACACTGCCTAACAGATGAATATATTGAACAACAATTACCTATTATTAAACAAAAATTCAACAAATTAAAATATATGTAAAATATAAATAAGAGGGTTGTTAAAATTATCGTTTTTTTAGTAATGCGTTACAGTTACTGTTATTTGCGGCAAAAAGTAATTCGTTATTCGTTACTTATTATTAATTCTAAAAAGTAATGCGTTATTGTTCTTTAAAATAACAGCAAAATTGTTACTTTTTTCGTTATTTTACATAAATGATTGCATTTATGTAAATTTAAATAACTACATAAGGACAAATTGTTTTTAATTTATATTTTTATTTTATTTACATTTTACTAGTTCTTTATTATGATACATATTTTAATACAATTAAAATAAATGTATAAATATAAAATATAAATAAAGACTCTCGATCTTAAACAATAAAATATAAATAAGAGTTAGACAAGGCTAATGAGAATCATACGCTGTTGTAAGAGCGGAGAGATAGAAGAAGCAGATAAGACTCCAAAAGAAGCTAAAATGTTCGAAATAAATTGAAGATAACTAGCAACATCTGAGGATTATCTGCTTTTCGTATCTTTCGCTCTTACAACAGCGTATGATTCTTATTAGCCTTATCTAACTCTTATTTACATTTTATTGTTTAAGATTAAGAGTCCTTATTTATATTTTATATTTATACTTTCTATTTTATATTTATTTTAATTGTGTTAAAATATGTATCATAATAAAGAATTAATAAAATAAAAATATAAATTAAAAACAATTTGTTTTTATGTAGTTATTTAAATTTACATAAATGCAATCATTTTTGTGAAATAACGAAAAAAGTAACAATTTTGCTGTTATTTTAAATAACAATAACGCATTACTTTTTTTAGAATTAATAATAAGTAACGAATAACGAATTACTTTTTGCCGCAAATAACAGTAACTGTAACGCGTTACTAAAAAAACGATAACTTTAACAACCCTAGATATGTTGGACGACAGCAATGGATTTTGTCGAGCTCATCGAGAATAATTGAATGTCGTAATGCTGTCGACTGTGGTGATAAACCTGATGTTAATAATAAGTTTGTCGCGAGGATTTACGAGCGGCCAGACAGATTTATGATTTTTAATGACACGCTTTCTGCAAATTGGTCAAAATATCCCTGGCGATATCCTTTTCTTATGACAGAGAAGGTGTATACATAGATAAGATTAAAACGAGATTTATGTATATTGTAAGTTCTTGATTTTTCTGCAAGCTCGTTGAAATCTTTTTATGCTTTATTTTCATCTGAACATAATCTAGTGATACGCATTCTTGCAACATTTCCTATATTTTGTCTTGTCATATCTTTTTTTCAAGGAATACTGATAGCTTGAGGAAAAATATTCAGATGTCAGAAATAGTTCTTGTGAATACGAATAAAATATCATTAACGCTTTTCATTAGATTTTTTGAATAATCTAAATAATCTAATCTCTCTTTTCGCGTCGCTCTATTTTTTCTACAATAAATATTAATAAAATTAACGATTTTACTTCTTCATTACTCTAAAAAAATTATCGTTTAATTTATTTAATTGATCGCTGCACTTTTATGCCACGGAGGGAAAGAAGTAAATTACAAAAGATAAACCATGGTAGAATTATGATTTAATTATCCTAATAAATGTACATTTGTAACAAGTGACATTTGCGACTCATTGAGCCCTGCGAACTTATTTGCGTATTATGATAAATACAAAAATCACTGAAATAATCCTTTTTCGAGCGACATTTGTACTCTTCCCCATCCTTAGCGCTCCATTAGTCCGATTATCAAAGATTATCAACAGTTACACTCTTGTAATTATCTAGGCTGGGGCTATCGTGTTTCCAGGACACGACTCTATCGCTGGAGTTTTTGAGCGAATGACTGCGTCGTCTTCCGTGGCATATATCGACTTCGATTCCTGCTTCTCCTGTTCGCTCTGCCATTGTACCTGTAACATAAAAAGATGCAATAAATTTCTCGTAGATTCCATATAAAAAATTATACAAATATATATAATGAATATATCTAAAATATATATATCTAAAAAAAATGTAATTATAAAATTAATAATCTGTTAAATATTTTTAGGTAATTTTTGTGCTTTCAATTTAAATATTTCAATTTAAATATTAAAGCACCTTCTGCTTGTGCTGCTTAATGGCTTCGAGGCATCTGTCCATGACCATTTTTTCTGTTAAAACACCATCCTCCGAGGCATAAGCTGCAGCTTGCCAGGTGACTCCAAGTTTCGCCAATTCTCGACCAGACATTCCCTCTGTCAGATCAGCCATTTTGCTGCACAGTGAGCTGTAGTCAAACTGCGCGATTTTCAATCTTTTGTTACCCTCGATCGCTGGTTGGAGAACAAATTTGTCAAAATAGAGGCGGACCAAACGCTCGCGCTCCTCGCGACCCGGAAAACGGAACTCCACCATCTCATCCAGTCGATCATTCACCGCCCAATCAAACTGCTCCGGTGTGTTCGATGCTAGCACCAGCATAAACTTATTGCTCTGTTCGCCGGTTCTGTACAAAAATGCATTCAACATTGCTCGAAGATCTTCCGAAATGTGCTCGCTCGAGCGTTTTCTCAGGAACGCATCCGCCTCATCGATGAACAATAACAATCCCTTGCGAGATGTCAATGCCCAATCAAACACCTTGTGAATGGCAGTTACGCCGTCTCTTCCCAATGGCGCCAGATCACCACCCGTCACGATTGCATAGTCCATACCCGAGTGTTCCGCCAGCTTCTTCGCGAACATTGTCTTGCCGGTACCCGGTGGACCATGCATCAGTATGTTCCTATACATGCCGCGATTGTATTTTGTGTTCTTCGTGGCTATCGCAACATCACGTAATCTCTCCTCGAGCTTTGGTGCCAGGATAACGCCAGATAGTGCGTCGGTCTGTTTGGTCTTTAGCTTTTTAACCGCTTGAATGGGATGCCGAACAGTATCGAGGAATGTAAATCTCGAAGTCTCGCGCACCAACGATGGTTTCCCTAAACGAGACTCGATGTAACGCGTTGCCACGCTAGTCGAGCCCTTGGCAGTGTATATTCCGAAGGCTACGAGAGATAGACCACCTGCCGCCGCAAGAATCTTATCCCAATCTTCTAGTAGAGCTTTGGCACCCGAGCCTAATACTGAGCCAGCTGTTCTGGAAAAGATAATAACTATGAAATTAAATGTAAAACTATATAATAAAACAGACACACATGAATAATAAAATAACGATTGCTTACTTTATCGACTCTAAAACAGTAATTCTCTTTTCTGAGGCTTTTAATCTAATTTGTTCTAAATTGAGATCCTGATTTTCTCTGTCAACCTTTGCTTTGGCTCTCAATTCCGCCTCCAATTTTCTCATCTCGTTCTTATGCCTCAATTCCATCTCGTGCTCTATCGTAGCTTTTCTCATGGCTTCTTGCTTGGCTACCGATTCCTCTTGTCTTCTCAGATTCTCGTCGTTCATCTTTTGTTGTTGAATCAATTGCTCTTCATAGCGCTTTCTAGCCAATTGGTCTTGATATTGTGCTCTCATTTGGTGCTGCTTTGTCTCTTCCTGTATTGTTTTTCTTCTTTCCTCACCCTCCACTCGTTTCTGTTCTGTTTTAAGCTGTTCAATATTAGCTTCGTATTTCTTCAATTCGGTTTGAAATTCCACCTGTTTCGTGGTTTCCTGCATCTTGGATAAATCCAAAGCGTCTTTCGCATGCTCTGTGTTAAAATAAAACTATATTTATTAGTTTATAGATAAAAAAATCTTCAATATTCTTCAATATTTTAAAGAAATAAAATACTTTCCATTCAGTGGCATATCAATACATTATTCTATCTTAGTATTCAGTGAGTAACAACCTACTTTTTTTTAGGAGACAAAATGCTTTTCAGCAATGGAATGTAGTTATACATTATGTGACATAATAATACATAATGTTAATTTGTAATTAAAAAAAAGTCTTATACACTTATATTTAATATCCAAATATAATCTTAAAACTTCTTATCGGAATATCAGAATGATCTTCTAGAAAAATAGATAGCAATGAAATGTAAAAATTTGGTATTCATGAAGTAATATAAAACGATACTGTTGAACACATTTTAGTGTAGTTAGAAAACACCGAATTGTACAATGTGTTACACAGTATCGCTTTGTATACATTGTTGAAAAGCATCCAAAGTCGACATAGACGTCATTCTATGGGCGGAAGCATAGTCTTACTGCTTACATAATGTATAAGAAAATGGATTGATCAGAAATCTTTCATTTCCTCTTTTTCTGTAAAATAAAAGACTGATTGGTTGATTTTCTTATGCTTTATATATTACATGTATTATGTTATACAAAAATCTATGTTCCAGTCTTATCTTTATTATTTATTGAATATGAAGAAGGATAGAACAATGTTTGTGTCAACTATACTTCCTAAAAGAAAAACAGCTAAAGATGGAATGATACTTGTGTCAATAAATGGAAAGTATCTATAGTCTATTCTTTTCAATTAAATTTCTTGTCATCTCTATTCATTTTTTTTCCTTTTCTCTCCAACAAAGATTAAAAAGAAGGAAAACGAAAGGTACAAGAAATTCAAGTGAAAAAAACATAGATCAATAGTGCTATTACATATTCAATTTATGACTACTAAATTTTTGCTATGTTTTTCTCAAATATAATATTTTTATTAAAACTGTTAACAATATTTCATATATCCTCTCTATAAAATATCAACAATTATATTAATTTTGTACATAAATATTTATACATAATTTTTTAAAAAGGCTAATTTCATTTACAAAAAAAAATTTCAAGTAACATCGTGAATAACGAGTATCCAACAAATGAACAGTTGATGCAATGAATTGTCATCGACTAGGCGATATAATTTACAAAGATCCGTGTTCTCGGCATGCTACAAAAATCCTAATTCGCCGAATCGATCAACGAATTCTTCACGGAAAGTTGCATCATCGCGCGCGAGGGTCCCCTCGTGGCGCGTGTCCTAACCTTTAAATTCAATCGCTTACGTAATCGCGCGCGCGATTTTTCACAGAAAGTGCGGAAAATTGGCGTGAAAAAGGCATCGTACTGGATCGTTCGAGTTCCTTGGCGGCTGCAGCGGCTCGTTCCAACGCGCTCGAGTCAAATCTATATGCTTCCATGCTGCCGCCGATCCTCGGCGGTGAACCACCACCGCCGCTGCCGCCGCTGCCGCCTCCGCCGTCGACTGCCGGTGGTGGCGGCTGCACGAAATGCGTGAAGTCCTGCGGCGGTTGTGAACTACGATAGCCGAATAACCACGACATTATTCCTACGGCCGACCGGCGTGCTCCGAATAAAAGGTTACACTTGACGCGTTTCGGCAGTCGGCACGCGTGTTCCGGAGCTTGTCTTGTCACATGTACGATGCTCCAATCGCGACAAGACGAATCGACGTAATCAGACGAATGAATGCATTGCGAATGCGCAGGCTTTCAACACGATGAGTTTCGGAATATGCAATCGGTGCGTTCATAAAGTCTTGTGTTGATGATGCTTGAAATAATTTCGATATTTCGGATGGAAGAAGAATTGATTTGATTAATTGACGGAGCGCTGTCAAGTATCCTACAACCAATTTGCAAAATGAAAATTCGTAGAGAATTCAGATATTCTATTTAAATCAAATTTGAATTAAAGCTAGGCTGCGGTAAATTTGGACACTCACGCGCTTTAAGCATTTGTAATCATTCTGTTTTTATCGTCCATATCGTTCATTAGACATAAAATAAAAATAGAAGTATTGGCTGTGGTCAAAGTCTCGCTACAAATACTTTAAAGCATTTGATGGGCCAATTAGAAGAAAGAATTTTACAAACTGACCAATTAAAAAATGTTTCAAAGCGTTTGCAGCATCACGTTGACCATACCTATTGAAAAGCGTCCAAATCGACCACAGCTCTAGAAACACATAAAAAATTAAGATCTGGTGAGTCAACAGTTGAGTTCGTTGAACGCAGTCATTAAGATTTAAATAATAAGTAAATCAACCAATCACAGTAGAGAATATAAAGTAGTCCTCTATTGTGGTTGGCCAATTTGTTTACTGTTTATGTTTCACTTAAAATGCATTTAAATTATAATAATCTAAATGCATCTTTATGTTGTTTTATAGATTTGTCGCGTCGCATAATCCAACATGCTCCAATATGCTCCTATCACTCATAGCTCCAATGCGCTTAGAGTGAGTAGGAACTATGGCAAAAGCCATAGTTGGATCATGTTACTCAATTTTTGGTTTATTTTCTGTTCCTGCACTAGACTGTTTTAGAATTTTCTTTCTTGTTTTAAACAAATATTAAACATATATCTATCTCACTTTAAGTTTCAAAAGTGTACACTAGTTCAATCACAGAAAACAGATCTCTTATGTTTCATGTTTAAAAGAAATCATGCATTGGAATACAGTTTTCTGACAGGTTAAAATTTTTATTCTCCGTTCCCTGTTTCTTATTTCTTCCATTGTGCGTAGCTCCTAAAAATTTGCTTAAGGTTGACAATCTTTTATAGCATCTTTTACAGCCAATACAGCCGGTACAGAAAAGTTGCAACACTTTTTTTTCGATGGGTTTTGGAATGCAACTTACTCACAAAGCGATTGGTTCTTATTTGTAAATCCATGAATAAGAACCAATCGCTGTAAGTTGCATTCCAAAACCCATCGAAAAAAAAGTGTTGCAACTTTTCTGTACCGGTTGTATCTCGTCAGTGGACGTGTTCAAGTTGACAAAGTGATTAGTTCACTCGCCGAACAAATGAACATAATTGGTTGTTACTTATAGATCCAACCAATTATATAGAGGCTCTGCACATAAGAATTTTAACCTATCAGAAACTGTGTATTCCACGATACATGATTTCTGAGTTGATATTCTTATTCTCTGTTCTCTGTTCTCTGTTCCTTTTATTGTGCGGAGCCACATATAATCGCTTGGTAAGCATGCCTAGCCGTGTCAACTTGAACGCGCCTAGTGATTCAACTCTCGGCGTTTCCCGCGCCCGCCAATAGTAACACGTCGAAGCTTCGCAGCCGTCATATATCGATATATATCGATGATCTCACCGTTCGCGGCAACGTTCCGACGGCTGCGGTGAGTGTGCTCTTTTCAAACATGGGGAGGTTATTCGCTTGAGGCAGTACTATGTGGGATTTCGGTAACCGCGGTGCCGTGGTGTTGATAAGTGTGACGTGCGGGTGTATATTGGTATACAACGCCTGGGGCGCTATCCTGGCGCTGGCGTTCACGCTGCTCCTGGTGGTGTACGCGTGCTACTCCCTGCTCGCCAACGACAGTTTGATATCGCCGCACGCATATCACGTTCTCGGTTATCTGCGGGAGGCGGTCTACGAGCTCGGTGCAGCGCTTCGCGTTGTTCACGGCCACAGTACCGGTTACGTGCGTAAGCTGTGGCATAGTACGAGCCGTTATTACCGCGAGCGTTTTCCTCCATTCAGGATGGATAGACGACGCCCGAGCAATTATCAACTCAGCACTGACTTATACACTGCCGCTGTCAAACGCGGTGAGTCGTCGCCGTTAACGTCGTCATTGTCGTCGTCATCATCATCGTCCAAATTTGGCTTGATCGATCAATTGAGCCCGATCCCGTGCGTTTCCTACCGTACGCGCGTCGGTAATGATATACTCGGGATGGATAGTAGATTGTATGCCGGTGATTACGATTATACGCCGCATCAACAACAGCAACCCGCTTATGGCAGCAAGCATACCTCCACGCCGGTTTTAAAATCTGGCAGCAGAGAAGAGAACTCCAGGAATGGTGATGTCAATCTGATCTCACAGTCACGCGAGATATCCTCCAAGAAGACTCTGCCCCTGTACGCACAAAATCATTCACTAAGTCGCGGGGAAAATATCACACAATTCAGTCCTGAAGGTTCTCCATGGGGCATGAGTATTAGTCCCAAGATGCGTCCTAGACCAGCTGGTGTTAAAACGGTCCAGACAGTTGCCGGACCATTATTAGCATCGACGAGATACAATATCGATCCTAAGTAAGTATATACTTATGGATATATCATTTAGCTATGTATATTTTTATTTTTTATTCTAATATATATATATATATATATATATATTTATTATCTCTATAGAATTATAACAAATCCTGTATATATTTCTATATATTGAGCAATTATAGTTTGTTTTTTATTGCTGTATAAAATCCTATTCAATGTAAAATTAACTTTAATCTCGGTTCAATTTAGTTTTTATCTTTTCCAATTTCTAAGAATTAGAAAAAGATAAATAGTAAGTTGAAATGAGATTAAAGTTAATCTTACGTATTAATGAAACATGGATGATTTTCTAGAATTTTCTAGAATTTTCCTTCTCCCATTCACCAAATTTCAAATATATACCTATTTTAGTTTGAATGCAAAAAGTTCAGTAATTAAATATACTAGTTTAGCTATAAAAACATATCTTATGTATATCTTTTGATATTATTGTACTAGTTTCATTTTTTTTTTCAAATACAGGGTATACACGGACGTATCATCCCCGGGTCTTACAACAAGGCTAACCAAGTATGCTACAGAAGCAAAAAATAAATTAACTCATCAATCTCAATATGGCACTGGGCAATTTCCAAAAGTTAATCTCCATGCAAATCCGATTCCTCTGTTGAATGCAAAATTGACGAAGATGAGAATGCCTGTAACAGTCAGAGTGGCACCACCAGATGTAACGAAATACTCTCCACCTGAAAAGCAAAAGATTCTATCTAATATTTGTCACATGGAGAACAGATCACCCACGAGTGTTGTTCAAGTCTTACGAGAGATATCGTTGAAACGACACGCATCAACAGAAGATGTTAGCTTTGATGTCGCTAAGAAGCAGAGAACAGAATTCTTCAATGAGGAGCGAGAAACAATTCTAGAGGAAAACAAGCAAAAACGAAGTAGAGATGAGTCATCTAAATCGGATGAGGATCTTTCACCCCAAAGTAAATCTATCAGACCTGCCAAACGTACAAAGACACGATCCTGTTTTGACATTATAAACTCTTTGAGTTCCAGCGCCCAAGTTGCTAGTGGAGTTAAAAGAAAAGCAGGTAGGTATCAATTTTTATATAATTATGTATTAAATTATTTGACGCATAGATTTTTTAATGGTAATATGTTTCTACAGTTGATTTCTCACGTAGTGGTACACCTGACTTCGAAAAGCACTTCAAATCTCTGGAAAGTGCACGGTCTAGTAGCTCTCCTACTGTGTCACAATCTCAAAATTTAGATATAGACATTAGTAAATCTGATCTTAACGAAATATATTTAAAAAATCCTGAGACTCTTAATTCTAAGAAAACAGAGGAATTTCCTCTAGTAAAAGGAATACTGAAATCATCTAGTAAAGAATTGAGGCTCAATTTGGATAAAACGGAGCCTGTTCATAAAGACACAAAAAGTACCAATGAAACTGATACTATTAAATCTCTTACATCGACAAAACCTATTAAATTGACGGATAAATTATTTATGAGAGCTGAACCCGAACGGAACGAACAATTGAAATCGCTTGTGGAGGAACCGAGTAATATAAAAGTCAGATTCGCGACAGACAATGTGGAAGAAATAAAGAGAGAGGATATACGAAATATGAGGCAAAACAGTATGAAAGCCAGACTTCAAAGTATGTTTGATGCAATATCAGGAAAAGGTAAATATATAATATTATATATCAAGTTGAATAAAATAACGTTGAAAAAAAGTAATATTTATTATTCTTAATGATTTATAAATAAATATTTTATTTTTTTTTGTCTTTTATATCAACTATTTTATTTGCATTTTCAGCAGAGAATAAAATTAATCCAGATGTCGTAATTCAAGCAGACGACGTTAATACCGTTACACCTTCAGTCACACACCCGGTCAGTTGCGCAACTCTTAATTCCTCGACAACTACAACAAATATAAATACTACACCACTGTCTACCGCGGCCATTGTACCAAGTGGTTTCTCTTCACCAAGACCCAGTGCGAAAATCGAAAAGTCGGATACAACTTTCAGTTTACCGAAAACGTCGCCAGTGCAATTGAATGTACCAGCAACAAGTATTCTCAAGACAAAAGAAACAAATTCGGTTGTTAAGGCGAATGGAACTGCCGAGCAAAAGAAAGTTGTATCATTTGCGCCCGAAGTTACGAAAGCAGAGTCTTTAGAAAAAGTATCTTCGATTCCCAGTACGACAGCACCAACCTTTAGCCACAGTAAACCAGTTATAGAAGCACCAGCTGCAACATCGAATAATAATTTGCCGAATTTTAGCACTGGTTCATACAGTAACAACACCTTTACGTCAGTTTCATCAAAATCTACTAATTTCTTGATAGTTAATAAAGCACCATCGAGTTCAGCATTCGCACCGATTAATCCTAGCAGCACTACGGCTCAAGAAAAAATTGAAACTAATAATGCAGTTACTACAAATGCTATCATTAGTTCATCTATCATTGGGAATACTCAGACTACTTCTCTCTTTACTTTTGGTAGCAACAAACCCATCTCATCTCCTGTGACATCCGCTCAAGTTACTGTACCAAATTTGCCGTCTCAATCCCCCGGGACGATATTACCAGTCAATACAAATACTGCAACTAGCATCACCGGTTTTAACGTCGTAAATAGTAGCACATCGAACAGCGTTGTGACAAAGTCTGCAAGCGCACCTTTATTCAATTTTGGAAACAACAGTACTACTTTGCAATCTTCGAAGTCAGATAATTTCATATTTGGTCAGTCCAATAATAACGTTCAACCAAAAATGAAAGTTTTTGGAAATCCAACGCAAGTTGTAAACAGCCAAGCAACGTCATTGTCACAAGTTATTGCATCTACTACATCTTTTAATTTCGCACCCAACACTTCGATAACAACTATCGCAAATAGCTCATTTTCTACAAATACCACAACTACCACATCGATATTCGGACTATCGAGCCCATCTACGTTCTCCCTGGGCACGACGTCCGTTACTTCTTCAATGCCTACTTTATCTACTAGCAAATCTCTGTTCCTTTTTGGTGCTTCCAATACTTCAAGCACGACGTCTACAGCTATAGCTCTACCAGCTACAACTGTTAACAGTACAACTAGTTTGAGTACGATAAGCAATAATGCGATTCCTACATTTGGAGTGTCCACCCCTACTGCTGTTCCACAATTTGGTGCATCTACAACCACCACAGTTCCGCAATTTGGCACATCTACAACCACTATTCCGCAATTCGGTACATCTACATCCATTTTTGCCACTACACCAATTACAACGACAAATACGAACATGTTTGGATCGACCAACAGTCAGCCACTTTTCGGAACTGCGTCAGGATCCGTAACAACGTCAGAAACTGCTAGCATATTTAATACCCCGACAACCACGGTTCCTTCGATCTTCGTTCCAACGACTAACGTTGTGTCATCATCTGGCAACACATCTAGGTCTAGTTTGTTCTCCAGTGCTAACATTAATTCAACTCCGATCACCGCGACGCCTTCAGTATTTGGTAGCGGTACCCCGATTTTCGGCCAGACAAAACCATCGACGTCTTTCGGAACGGCGAGTGGCATGTTCGGTAGCACGACGACACCGTTGTTTGGCTCGACTACGCAAACCGGCACGACCGCGCCCGCGCAGACATTTGGCATCACTGGCAACGTCTCCACCAGTGCGATCACGCCTACCTTCGACACTACGAATAATACCACGCCCGTGTTCGGAGCATCTAGCGTAGGCACGACGACGAACGTACAGGCGACGCCAACCTTCGGTACAACCGGAATATTTGGTTCAACCGATAATAACACACCATCAGTTCCCCTATTCGGAGCAAACACTACTCCGGCTACCGAAGCCTTTAGTATCTCCTCGGCAACGAGTACTTTCGGCACGCAGAATCCATCTACTCTCGCATTTGGTGCCGCAAGCGGTGGGACCACGTTCGGTGATAACAAATCTCTATTTGGAACGACACCCGCGACCAGCACGAGCTTTGGCACATCTAATCCGCCTGTGTCAGCCTTCGGGGCTAATAACGCTAATAATGCAAATAGTAGTACAAATAATATGTTTGTCTTCGGAAACACTCAGAAAGACGGGCAACAGAACACAACGTTTTCCTTCGGATCCAACTTCAACACTGGCAGCAATAATTCTACAGCTACATCAGCTGCTCCGTTCCAATTTGGATCTCCATCTACTAAACCAGGTAATCAGAAATAAAATTGACAACTGTTTGTTAAACATTTAAGTTGTGCCGCAAATACTAAACTTCAGATATGAAATAGGAATTATGGATGTTTGTGAGATACTATTCGTGCATTCTTTTACTTTTAAACGTTGACTGGATTATACTAATTGCATTCTTTTGTTTTCAGCAACAACGGGATTCAACTTCACTACATCGTCGGCAGTTCCTACTCTCAATTTCGGAACCACGGCTGCGCCGACCTTTAATCCTTCGACTCCCGGCATGTTCAGCATCGGAAGCGGATCTACCGCGCCGCGATCCAGAACAATTCGCACGCGAAAACCGAGATGATGGAGAATGTAATTGCCGCCTGTTCGAGTACATATTTTCGTTGAAATATATATTCCCAGTGTTTTTTCAATTACATTCTTTTATATATGTATATGTTGTGTGTGTAAAAAAACATTCGACATGCGTATGTCGTATTTCGATATTTAATATAATTTGATAAATAAATTACATGACAGACAGATTGCACATATTGTGGAGTACTAGGCGGTGTGTGATCATGTTTTTAAAATACGTTTGGTGATGGTTGCTAAGTATATCTCTACTTTGTATATAGTATGTATCCTATAATATCATATATAGGATGTGTTTTAGCTAATCTGATCACCTGTAATATGTTAGTTATTTTTGGTAGTGTGGAAAAATAAGTAAAAGAGTGAAAGAAATTTTGATCCAAAGAGACAAATATGATTGTCATATGTGCAAACCAAAATTTTTTTATTCTTCGTATAAAAACATTAGACAATTGTAAAAAAAGATTCATAAATTAATGAAATGTTTCCCGTTCTGGTTCTCATATAAAATGTTAAATGTTTAAATATATAAGATACGAAGTAATATATAAAGTAATCACTTTTTAAGTCCGTACCTTTAAATAATTGATTCTTTTAATATAATACGCATTTTATAATGCATATGCGGAATGATTAGGAAAATTTCATAAAAATATATTATAATTATATTTTTCATATAAAATTATATAAGAAATTTTTATGTAACAATATGAGATTTTTATATAAATATTTCTATAGAAAATTAATCTGTATTTTAAAATTATCAGCTTTAAATAATTCGTTGAAAGAGGGAGGTCATTGATCTTGAAAATGAAAACAATGACTAAAAGAATTATGTCCTTCCCAAGATACTTGTCCTTTCGATCTCTCTATTACATATTTTTCGATATCTGTTGAAAAATAATAAACGTATTACAGACGGTCGAGTTAGGTGAATCTTGTATACATAACAGTGTATCGTCTATTCATATCTTAACTTCATTGTACTCGCTAGGAAGAAGCGGCATAAATCTCGGAAAAGAAGCACTTTAAAACTTAACGTAATTTTTCAAGCGTACTGACTGTCACCTGCAGAATCTTGTTGTTGCGCAATAAAATACAATATATGATTCAGAAATCCAACAAAGTGCAAGCTGATACCTGTATATTTGTAACTAACGTATTATAATAACGTATTATAAATAACGTAAAATTATAAATTTTAAACGATATGATTAAATCGAAACCTATACAACAAAAAGTGTCTAAAATCGAGTCATAAGATATTTTTTGCATCTAAAAGACGATTTAAAAACGTCTTATGTCACAATTTTAGACTTTGTGCTATTTGAAGAGTATCACATGCGCATCTTTCTTTAGAATTATATTATCTCATTGATAATAAAGCGGAAATTGCATATTTCTATCTTAATATATGCAATCAATTTTCGTTATTTTCGTTGCAAACCCGTATCATTTCCATCTCGTTGTTCCTAAACATATAATACATATTTCTTATTCTCTGAAAAAAATTCGCATTGGGACGAGTTATACAATTACATTGTTTCCACGAAATTCAAATTGCGATCCAAATAAAAATGTATTTGTTATAACCGACATGGATCCTCTCTTAAGGCCAATGTCCACGATGCTAGAAATCGGTCCGAGACCTCGAATGAAGAAAGAATTAATTAATCTCATTGATCATGTGACCAAATTGTTCAAATGCGATTTTTTAATTTTTTCTCTGTCCGAGATCTTGTATTGATTTCTAGCATTGTAGACATTGAGCTTTATATCTTCATTGAGTTATTCTTGTGCGAGTGGAACTTTTAAAAAAATGTCCGTGCGACGAACGATAAGCTATGATAAGCTACGATAATATTTACAGAAGTGCGTATGTACTGCGGTATACATCTTATATGGTGGAAGAAATTTTATAGAAAATTCACGCAAAATTATTTGTGACTGAAGATACGTTGTTCACACGTTTTCTATTTGAGTGGCATATCGTAGGCTTCTTATCCGATCAACTGATTGTATCGTCATCGCTTTTTTTTCTGCTATATAGATGTGCTAGTATTAGTCATGTGCATTAGTCAACATTAGGCAACAAGTGCGTCGTTCACACACGTGCGTAGAATTGTTACAAGATTGAATTTGTACTCTTCTTCGTTTACTATATCCAGAACTGTACTCTAAATTTAAAATCTCATGTGTTATTGATTAAACGATGCTGTTTGTCTTTTAAAAATTGTATATAGAAAGAGAAGGAGGGTGTGAATGTGTTAAATTAATATTGTCTCGCTAACGTATTAATAAGTTTGGAACGTTCGAGCATACACGAACATACACACAAGTACTGTAATATATTACTGATAATTATATCTTATAAAGAATAAGATGAGAGTTATATCCTCTCATATTGCGCATTGTACATTATATAATAAACGAACGTTTAGAGTTTTCTTTAAATCGTTATTAAAATTATTATTAAAATTTTCTTTTGATTTCTATGACGCCAGAAAATACCAAAGATTCGCATACGTTTGTTTTGAATTCCATTTTTTCCACCTTTTCGAATATTGACATGCTGACGTTCTTATTTTTTGTTATACACATATTTGCGTATTATATAGATATTTGAATATTTGATATTTCCTTTTTTTTCAATATATCTCCACGCCTCTCTAACTTTTTTCTTTCTATTTTTTTTGTCTCTGGTTCTTTTTATTTCCATTTCTAGAAAATTGCAGAAAGATTCTCAAAAGTTTTCAAAGGACTTGAAAATTCCTTTGAAAAATTTTTCTTTTATTCATTCGATCCTTATTGTTTTTATTTCTAGGAAATTGTAACGAAAATTTTTTTGAAAATTTTCTTTACATTTATTCTTTTCTTTCAAAGAAATTTATATTTCTTAAAAGTAAGGATTGTTAAAATGAATAGATCATTGTGGCCTTTATATTATTGACAAAAGATGTAGAAAATTCTTTAGATTTAGTTTCGTTTATCCTAACATAACTAAAGCACAGCTTGAAAGAAGATCTTTCAATGGACATTTGAAGTTCGTTGGATTCAAAATTTTTCTCAAAGGTACAATAGGAAAGCTGTGCCTCTCCCGGTGGTGCGCGCATGCGCCATGGTGTTCGGCGTCGCTCGGCCGCCGATCGTGCGTCTCCGTGAGGACTCGGCGCGCGTGATTGGCGACTCGGCGGCCGGCTGACGGGGGCCAGCGAATCAGCGAGCGCGTTACACGATCCGAGGCATGGTGTTTGTCCGGTCGCCTAGATGCACGTCCATGTCCATTACTAACATCAGCAGAAAGGAGTGAACATCATAGTGGGACAGACGGTACCATCCTGGTCTGGATTGCTTGTCTCTACACCACCTTACCATCATGGGTGAGACGGAGAAACAGCCCGAACAACCCAAGGCTGTCCAGCAGAAGATGGTCATCGGTGAGTGATAAAATC
>NW_011627104.1:1346323-1391847 GCF_000204515.1 Acromyrmex echinatior | reverse complement strand
CGAAGCCATGTGGCCCGGCGTCCGTGAAAATCTGCACGGAGGAAATCCGTCGCGAGAACCTCGATAGACGAGTTTCATCGGGCGCGTCACGCTCTGTCCACGAGGCGACACGACGACGCTCGGGCCTCCATTTTCCATCAGCTGATGCTCTCTCTCGTCGCGGACAGAATTCCTCCGCGACCGTGGCTTCTCGATGGAGACTCCGTTCTCTCGTCTGGCCATCGATTTTCATCGATGGCGCCGTCGCTTGCTCCCACGACGCGTCGTGTCGCATCGCGTCACATCGCATAACCTGAAAAATCAAACGGATGCCGCGAGCGAAAATCGACGTGAAGAAGATTTTTCCAGAATATTCCATATCTTCGAGATGCATCGCGATATCGATCTTTTTCCTTCCGGAACGATCTCTCGTGACGATCCGAAATATCTTCGCCCGCGCGCCTTCCACGCTTTCATTACGTAAGCGCGTCGCCGCGTGTTCTCCGGAGCGTGCTTCGTCGCAGCGAAACGCATTCGCGCCTTCAGACTGCTAGATCGATCAATCGATCATGCATTTTTTTCACTACGTGTAGACGCTCGCGCTATTTCGAAACGTACCGGAATTCGGACAATGTTATCGAAAATTCTGGAAAAATCTCACCCTTACTTCGGAATTCCGACATTTAGTAGAATATATCGTTTAAATATTCTCGTCTTTCTTAGATCAAGAGATCGTCAAAGATCAAATTTAAATTAGTTTATTTCCAGAAATCTTCAGTTTTTACAAACCTCTCTATAATTGTATAATTAATCTACATGTACACGT
The DNA here is from genome assembly GCF_000204515.1 of Acromyrmex echinatior. The sequence continues at coordinate 1,391,042 of NW_011627104.1, read as the reverse complement.
TTTATCAAAATTTATAACGATATTTAGGAAAATATTTTCAATCGCAACTTTTTGGTACCAAAGCGAGAAAAGGATCGTTAAAGATAGAATTTGAATTCAATTTATTTGAAGAAATGTTTAATATCGACAAATATCTCTGAAATGATATCATCATCATCTATATATATCTATATATATCATCATATCTATATATAAACGTCTAATCAGAATTCATAACGAAATTTGATAGAATATATTTAATCACGCGTCTGTTTTGATTCCTGAAGCGAGGAATTGTTAAATATTAAATTTGAAAGAATAAATCTCCAGAAATGTTTGAAAATTGATATAATATCAATCTACATGTCTCGTTAAAATTTATTAAAAAATTTAGTAAAACACAATCACATTTTTTATTGTTCTGAATAAAATTTAGTCGAGAATGTTCAAAAGTTTATTGAAAAAGTTTGTTAAATTTGTTGTTCATTCTGAAAATTTTATGGGTAAAATTTACCTTGGAAACGTCTAGAAACTAACTATATAGAATTATGCTTTTAATATGTCTATTTATATCTCATTAAAATTTATACTTAGACTACATTCATGCTCTCGTAATATCTAATTAAGTCATCATATATAATTACGTTTCAAATTGTATTCATATCTTAAGATTGTTGGGATAAGGTGATATCTTTAAAATAAATTCCGCGAACACTTCATCTGACTGATCGTTATTCGAAGAATATTACTCAGATTTTCAGAATGCGAGGAATTTCGCCAGGCTGATCTATCGTTGATGACATTAATTTCGACCTTTGTTTGGGTTATACTGTGTGACAAGGTCGCGTGTAACTGTTGTGAAGATAGTCTTATCATATTTTCGTTGAAACGCAAGATCGCGGTGTACATATAATAATATAATATAATATACGCTATCCTCGGAATATATATTTTTATACGAATTAAAAAATTCCAAGACTCTTTTGAACGATTTTATATTTTCTTAAACTTCAAAGATATATTTATTTAAAGACTGAGATATTAGTTTGTGAGAAATTTAACGTATGTCCGTTATTAATTTTAACCTCGATTTAACTTATTGTTGCTTATCTTCTAATTTATTCTTACAATTAATTCTTTATCTTTTTCTACTTTATTAATTTATTCTTTATCTTCTAATTTTAAGAATTGGAAAAAGATAGAGAATAAACTAAATCGAGATTAATCTACATTGGTAAAATGAATGTTAATCATCATCCATCTAATTACTTTCAAATTACTTTTCTATTAATCGTATCTTTACTTGATTTTCCTTGATTTCTAACGCATTATTCCCAGAAATATTATTCACCATATATATAAAAACGATATCCGTTATATTTCGTCCTCAAGCATGCTTACGTGTTCGTAAACACGTGATATGTACCTGCGGTTAAGCACGTTATTTCCCTCTCAAGGTCGCTTTCACAATTTAATAATAACAATAAGTACACAGAGTACAGGCAACATTTCCCTGACTCATTATTCACTCATGCACGCGATTCGAATATTCTAGAGGTTTTTTTTTATATGATTATACATTATTTATTTTGATTTTTTTTTTATAAATTTTTTTATACAATATTTTGAAACACTCAACAAAAATTACATGAGTTGATCATTCCCTGAATTTTGTTCTGAATTTATACAGTTGCATGTGCAGCACATGTGTCGCATATATCATGAAACCTTTTTTTTTTATTTCAGCTAACAAAGTGACCGGAACTGTGAAATGGTTCAATGTCAAGAGTGGCTACGGTTTCATTAATAGGTCAGTAATTATTATTTTGCAACTGCCTCGTGCTTTTCTTACTTTTTTTTTTCATCATCGCAACGCTCGCCCTTTTATGTACTATTAGATAGAAGAGAAGGTACACGTTTATCCGCTTGCGTGTGTATGTATGTTGTGTGGGCGTAAGGGTTACTCATACACTATTAATTTAAACGTCCATTTGGAGCAGCAACCGCACAAGTATTAAAGCAACGTCGAGTATATTAACTGTTGCATCTCCCATGAAAAATTCCCTGCGAACACGTCACAAAATATCTAATTATCTTTTTCGCCGCTTTACTCCCTTATTCTGCGTTTAAAATTATGTTTGCTCACTTTCCGTTTACATCACGCGTCTACCGAATAAATTTTGCGACTTCCGTTGCGCGTTAAATTATTCAAGAAAAACCGACTCTGACGTAAGTGACTGTTTTACGTGAAAATTTCAGTTCTCACATTAACTCTGGCAAAGCTATTTGTCGAACGATAACGAATCGTATTGGATTTTATTGCTCTTTTGAAAAATTCTAAAGTAAATGAAATACCAGTTCATTATTTCATAAATTCTTTGAAAAATCAACAAATATTAGTTCGTAATTTTATGTTTTTTTTTAAATCTTAGATTTTTCAAAAAATGGAGAAAGTAAAATGTTCACAATTTCACACATTCTTAGAATAATCTTGAAGCGAATAAAAATTAATTTGTAATTTTACGCAATCTTTTGAAAAATCTTGAAGCAAAGTGAATAAAACAGATTTAACATTTATTTTAATTTATTTACCAAAACATACTTATGACTGATCTGATTCACGTTTGAAAAATATACGATTTTAGGTATTCGCGAGAGATTAATTGATAACGATTTTAGTACATCGGAGGAAGTCTCTAATATTAGGAAAATCGCCGTCTCCGCTGCAGGTTCGACCTGCAACCTCGACCTGGCACTACGCCGCTCGGAAAATAGACGCTTCATTCGGCGCGTGGACGATCCGTATAGGAACGTGTAGAGCTTCCTGCTATTTCGAGGTCCCTCTATTTATCTGGCGGATCGCCAGGAAATTTTCATGCGCGCATAGTAGTGTTTTACGCGCGAAACTTTCGCGCGCGGACTGCAGATTCGAGCGATTCACGATAAAGACGCGATCGCGCATTTCATAAAAGAAATTCGTATACGCGTGTGACTTCTCGCTCGTCTTCATAGTCTTATGTACGTGGAGATAGTTTCTTATGGATGAGGAAGATAGTTTCACAAGATCAGTCTTAGATTCGAACGTTTACCTGCTCTCGAAAGATCTCGCATGGTCTCGCATGATCTCGCAATGCACTTTCACTGACGCTAACGGTGCCCGATGTGTCGCAAAACATTAGAAACGTTGTTGAAACAGCTGTTTACAGATATAGAATGTTTTCCTTGTTCTCCTGAATTGTCCTAACGACAAGCAAATTGTAGCGTGTCGTGTACAGATTTCTGATTTTTGCAATTTTAAGTATCTGTTTCGAGAAATGTAAAAATAAAATAGATAGTTATTAACAATAATAAATAGTTATGTTTCTTGTTTTATTGTATCGATAGCTTATCTTTTTAAGAGTCGTAACATCTCATGCTAAAAATATACATGTATAAAAGATAGTGAATACAAAAAGTTATTCCGTATATCTCTTCTAAAATGAAAATTTATTTATTTATTTTTTTTGAGAGGATTTTAATTTGATGTTTCATATCATCTCATTCTGATTTATTTAGGAGTGATTTCAGTAAAAATACCATGAATTTATTAAAGTAATAATATGTGATTATTTTAGACTTGCGATGGGTGTATTTAGAGCGATAATCGCTCACTAAACGCTTAGTGAGTTCTTTTATCTGATTAGGATATTCCGTTAAATCCTAAAATATAGAATCAATCAGATGAAAGACTTCACTGAGCGCTCAGTGAGCGATTCTCGTTCTGAATGCAGCCAATGGTTACAGCAATGTTAAAAATCTTAAATTTTAAATACGCGAGAAGAAAAACGACTTGTACACTTTTATAACATACTATTTTATAATGTGATTGTTAACAATAGAGAATAGAACCGAGAATTTGTTTTAAACTTTCTCAGATTATTCGAAAATACTTTCAGGACAAATTCCTCTGTAAATCGGCATTAATAAATGAATTAGATCTCGCTTTTAGGAAATCTGTTCCTAAAATCTTACATTTTGTTGAAATCTAACAGTCTTTACTGAGAATACCGAGTCCATTGTTCATTCGTCGTGTTCGTTCCAAATTCAGCGAATTCGATTATACCACAATGGAAGAGCAACGTTCCGCCTCGATACCCATTGGATCCTGCCCATTAATTATTCAGCATCGATCCATGTTCTGAGGCAAACAGTGAAATTTCGCTACAATAGATTTCTGTTTGTATAGCTGATATTAAAATTGATAAATAGAATTAAAAAAATAGTAGTAAATTAATAAGAAAATAATTTTAGCAGTACATGAAAATATTAATTTTGCTTCTCTTAAAAATTAATTAAATAAATAGCGAAGCCGGTAATTCGGCGATTTAAGCTCTTGAAATTCGATTTGATTTTCATACCTGATTCACCTTTTGTTAACTGCGTGTGGGGAATCGCTGTCTAGCTGTGACAGCTGGCGTTTGCGTACGAGTTGTATTTCTCTCCTGACTGTGCACCGCGAGGTGCAACGACCTCTCTACTCCGTGCTTTGCTCCGCAGCTTCATGGATTCCGATTACGTCTGTACATTCGCAAATTCATGCGTAGGACAGATGTATACATACATATTGTTACGTGCGACGCGTGTATCGTGTACATGCCGCAACTTTGTAGAGAATGTAAATTACGCGAATCTCGTACTGATGCTATTATGCCGAATTTCTGCCTGCACAATAGGCAGGTGGATGCGATTATTATGCTTCCTTATTTAATAAAGATTTGCAGAATAATTTTTACGAAAATATGAATTATAGTTGAACATTCAGAATTGTTTCAAATATAATATTGCAATCAATTGCCATCACAAAATTATTGGAATTATTAACAATTAATTCCAAAACAATTATAGATACGGACTTTCATAAAATATAAATTTTAAATATTAAACTTAACTTAAAAACTTATAAATATATATATCGACTGCTTTTAACATTGTTTGTCCTGTCTGTTTCAGAAACGATACCAAGGAAGATGTGTTCGTCCATCAAGTAAGTATCTCATATTTAATATGTTATACTTAATAATTTTAAAATAATTACTATATATCAATATTATGTGTAATTGTAGTCGGCCATCGTCAAGAACAACCCGAGAAAGGCTGTACGTAGTGTGGGAGATGGCGAGGTCGTTGAATTCGACGTCGTTATTGGTGAGAAGGGTCACGAGGCAGCCAATGTCACTGGCCCAGCGGGTGAAGCAGTAAAAGGTTCACCTTACGCCGCGGACAAGCGTCGCGGATATCGCGGTATCCACTGGGTGTATCCGAGACGTGGCAATGGTCGACCGCAAAATCGTAGATCACGTGAAGGCCAAGAGGGTTACGAACAAGGTATGCTATCTATTATTTGTTTAAACAAGTAGGTATAATTGTTTATTCTTTTAGAATGGATATTGAGAATAATACATACAATTATAGAATAATATTGAGAATAACATTCGACTGTTTGATGATTTAGGAGAAGGAAAGGTCGGCGATGACGCAAACGCCGAGGGAGGCGGCCAGCCACAACAGCAACAGCGTCGCTATAGGCTGCGTCGTCATTATGATGGTTATTACCGTGGAGGACGGCGTTCCGGGCCCAATCCATCACAGCAGCAAGGAGATGCTGGCGAAGGTGGTGAGCAAGCGGAAGGAACCGGCGGTGAAGGTGGAGTTCCGCCGCGCGGTGGTGGTCGTGGACGCGGTGGTCCATCACGACGTTACTTCCGCCGCAATTTCCGCGGAGGAAGAGGTGGTGGTCCGCCACGACGTCCTCGCAGTCAGGATGGCCAGGTAAGGGTTAGTATCTAACCCTAGCCAAGCTAGCGTTTCTTAATATTGTCACATCGACAAGTAGACAAAAAATGTCGAAATGAACGTATTAATTGCGAATTAGCATGTTTCCTGAATCTTACACGCGTTATTTCATCCAAAGTTCCGAGATTGTACATTTTAATACGTTAAATTGTATCATGTTTAGCAATTGTTCTGAAAATGTTTGAAATACTTTTTGGAGACAAGAGTTAGAAGATGCAGTAAAACAAATAAGATCTTGCAACTAAATTATTGTATTATAATTGTAATTAATTTGAAGTAGGAGCGATTTGACAATAATTAATTTAAAATTACGAGGAAAGTGTTTTAGAATATTGTATTTTTGTACTAGAATTTTTATATAATTTTTTCTTCGTTGTTAAAGAGTTTCGAGATATGCGATCTCGGAATTGTAGGTGAAATATTTTGTATATATCTGCAATCGGTTTAAAACAGTTTTGTTCTGCTGTACATTAATTTCTATAACATCAAACACGGTTCACGAAAAAATTCATCTCGATTGCTTGCACCTAAATGGTGTACATTATCCCTTTGTTTCTGACAACAATACTGCATTATTCAATAGTAATCAACGGACTTCGCACATTGTAAATGTTTTTTTTTTTCGATTTTGCATTCTTGCAAATGATAAATCGTGTTTCAAGTCTGAACGAGCTGTTTAAATCTGCACGGTAGTTATTATAATTTAAAGACAGGAAACTGAGTAGTATTAGACTTAATAAAAACATTGTTTTAGATGCATTTCCCTAGAAATTATACTCATATTTTCTCAGCAAGACTATATAATTCCTTTATACTAATGCATTAACTGCGCACGGAGTATGTGTTCTGTGCTGTTTGCGAATCATTTTTTTTTCACACTTTGTAAAACAATAAAGTATTTTATACGAGCATCTTAACGAATTTTCTACAATCGGAAACGCACCTGCACACCGAAATGGTTGGATATATTATAAAATCAGGTGACCGATGACGAGGCTGTTGGCGAGAGTGCACAACTCGGTAATTCGCGGAGAAATCCACAACCACGTTACAGACGACGATTAGTACGACGACCTCGTGCGACGTCGAGCCAACAAACGAACACAGTAGAGAGCTTACCATCTGCGGAGACAAAACGCAAATCCTCCAATTCCTCTCCCATCACGTCTCTTCAAACACAGGTTACCGATATCCCTTCCAAGTCCTGCGATAAATCCCCCAAGGTATTATTGATTCTACCCTTTCTTACTCAAATTAGAAAATAACTCGTGTTATCTTATTTATTCTTTACTGACGACACGTATCAGACAAATTTGCAAATATGCTTTTATGTATATGCAAATATACACTTAATGAAAATTACAGTGAATATCCATACACAAAATCTCAGCATTCCAAAGAAAAACTCATACCTTAGAAAAATTTTGAATTGTTTCAATATATTGTGAATTACTAGTTTCACTTACATTGCATCTATAAATATTTCTTTTTTTATCAGGATTCAACATTTTTTTTCGATTCAACATTTCTTTTCATACATTCAATCGTATCTTGACATGAGTTGTAATCAGAAGTTAATATGATAATATGAGTCTGTCAGAAGTCAAGTTGGTCAATTCTACTTTTTATACTTTTGTAAAAAAAAAATGCGAAAAAAACATGATTAATTTATAATTTTATCAATTCACTTTACTTTTATTTGTTATATGTTTTGAATTGATCAGTTTGACTCCTGAAAAACTCCAACGTGATGAAGTATCGAAGCAGTAGACGTGGGATTTTACAATTTGAAACGAACGAGAGAAAGCTTTTGATTAGGAGACTGCGAATGCGCGTTCCGTCGACAAATACAGAGCGGTAGCGCTTAGCACACACTGTTTGCACGTGTCTCTTTGTACTCTTTTCAGTCGGAGCAGAAGTCTGATGCACCTAAAGATTCGGATGCACCTGCCGCTGCCCCTGCTCCACAGGTAACGTCGCTTTGTTTTTTTTTTTCTTCTTTTTGATCTCGCAGAAGCTCGTCTCGGTTGCCGCAGTTTTCACTCACTTACACTTCCGGCATTAGGATGTGATCGACGAAGCAGATCGTCCGATTTATTTTCTTGCTCATCTTTCCTCCTTTTGTTCTTGTTTTCTAGAAGGAATTGCATTTTCTCCACACATAACTCTTACACAATATCTTAAAAAAGATGTATAGACGATTATAGTAAAGATATTTTAACTACGCGTTGCATTATTGCTATTTTCGTGTCATCGCTCTTGCAACTTTCACGCAACGAATAATGTTCGTCAATGTGTATGTTTGCAGGAGAGCCAGCCGGTGCAGAACACCACCACCGAAAGCACCGCCTAACCGAGACAGAGTAACGCGCTATTACCGCAGGACACTCCTTTTTAACATATAACACCAACACCCGTTATACGCTGCTACATCGACAACAAAACAATTGCAAAAAAATCCAAAAAAATATAACAAAAAAAAAAGAAATCAACAAACACTACTCCACACTCTCTCCACGAAAGCAAATTAAAATTAAGATACGTATGAAAATTGAGAAGCGTACAGTTGTGCTTGACGGATTCTTTTAAAGTTTAACATAGTTTTATCCTTGATATCTAGGCTCGACTTAAGTTATTTCATTGGAAGAACTTGTTGAGAATAGCCGTATGCTTCTCGGGAATTCGGACAGAAGGGTAAAGCAATTACGGAGTACAGAGCGATGAATTCGAGCGCGGCAAGAGATAGATATATCTATATATATTTTTTTGTTTTTGTTTTTGTTTTTGTGTATTTCTTGTTTCGTACATTACTTCTAATTTGTCTCCGGCAAGGCGCATTATAAATCGTTTCATATACGATATTTGAGTTTATTGCTACATTTCCGCGAGCTTTCTTCACTTTCGGCGACTTTTCCATCAAAAGGAGTAGTGAAAACTGATATGTGGATACTGCTGATAAATGAATATTTGCCTGTCTCGGAGTCAGTCGTTTCTTTTTGGCTTGTATTTCAAAATTGATGAGCTGCCGTATTGCTTTCACTCTTTCAGTAAGAAGAATTGGAGTCGCCGTGGTCACAACATTATCCTTGAGTATTTTAAAATTGTACTGTTGATTGCAAGGTGATTGTATTCATTAATAAGCGTAGAGTAAATGCAGGACAATTCTGATAATCGAGGATGACAATGGGGCCGTGATTCTAATTTTCTTATACTTTACAGGCGATCACAAACAGAAACAATTATTGTAATAGCATTTATCTCGGCCATATTTTTACAATTGTTAATACTGGCCCCTGGTGGGTCTCCGGCGGTATATTATTAATTAGTGATTATTGTTTTGACTTTATGCATTATTGGTTACTCAAATTGGGCGCGAAAACTCATGAGGTGTCACGTCTTGAGTTTTCCTGAGCTGTAAGCGGCGCTCGAAGGTACACTGAATTTTGATCGCGTTCTTTTTTTGTCGACGACAACAATGCGTATACTTGTACATCCTATAAATCGTGTTATCGGGCCTAAAGGCACTTCGAGCTAACCACAAGCAGAGAGGGTGACTCCTCACCGTGAAACCTCAAAGATTTTCGCGCGTGAATAAATCGTCCGGTCATTTCTAAAATTAACTTCGGTCGACCATGCACCAGGCAGGTCGTTTTTTTTATATTAAATCACTGACCCGCTTGCATGCGGCAATCGACTCGATTTGACTTTTCGAAACAAGAGCCGGGCGTATCACATATATCGGCTCGACTGACAATACGAGTATCGTAGACTGTCACGAGAGTACGAAATAGAGCGCGAACAAGAGTGAGAGAGAGTGAAAGAGAGAGAGAAAACAAACTTTATATAATTTTGCATGAAACTAATTTTTAAAATTTTAGTTTGTAGTATCGTCGACGGATAAATAAAATAAATATATATGTCTACTTTCTTTAAAAAAATGAAATCTTTAAAAAATGAAAAGAAAAATTGAAATATTTATTATTTGGCGAAATTTCATTGATTTCTGATTTCCGTCTATATCCAGGCGACACAAATATATCTGCAAGATCATCACATCACGAAGAGCCCATTAGAAAAAGACATCCTAATTTTTCACACGTCTTCGTGTCGTTTGGGTGTAGCGTTACCCATGTTTATTGTTTCCGTCGCGTCGACCAGTGATGCACAAAATGTATTCGCGAAGGAAGAACGATTTCAGATAACGGCGCGCGTCGCGAGATACATATAGCATATTTTCGCGAGAGACGTAACGGGCCATGGATTTTTAATGCACGCTATTCGCGCGTCGACGGATATGCATATTAAAAATCGTTATTCACGAATACAATTTGTCCCAACTTGCCACCACTTGACACGCGGTAGTCGTACCCTCTGTCTGGGTACCGGCAGGAGGATTCCACCTAAGATATTACCGTATATATCATCACCGATGATCATCTTTAATTGTGTCTCACTGTTCTACCACGTTTGTGAAGTAGCGTTTACCACGCCACGAAACCCGTGTGTGTCGAGTCTTCGTAAAATTGCATAATACCTTTTGTTTGTGTAAACGAAAATCTGAGAGATCGAGAAGTTCTGGTACCTCCGAGGTACGAAACATCCGATTGGTCAGGATTAGCGGTTTAAGGGAATAAAAAAAAAAGAGTAAAAAAGAGAGAGGGAGAGAAAGAGAGAGTGTGTGCGTGAGTGTGGTGCCAAGTGGAGAGAGACAAACACGCGGTTACGTTACGGCGGACGCGTTTATATATATATATTTGCAGTACTTTTACAACTGAATAGCGAAATGAAATAAGCGAGGCGATCGATCGCTGATTCGATTCCGAAGTCGCCGTAATTTTTCATTTTTTTTTTTTCACATTCGACTCCGTAAGGGAGAACCCAGCGAACACGAGATGCTGCTATCGATCGACGCATCACCCGCGTTTTCCGCTTTTCTATTACACCGCAATCTGCGTTCGTTGGGACAAAAGCTCGTGGCGACTCTTCGGGCCGCGTTGTTTAACGTAATCACCCTCCGTTGTCTAACGTAACCGCGCGTTCTCACGAAAAAACACGGTAGAAAGAAATATAAAAAAAAAAGAAAAAAGAAATCCAAGAGAGACGGCCTCTCGAGACGGCGGAAGAGAGAGGCGCAGAACAAGCAAAAATTTCAAGCGGCGCGCCGAACGGGCGTGCGATTGTAACTGCAAAAAAAGAACAATGCATGTGTTAACAGTGAATATCAGAGTTAAAACGAAAACCAAAGCCGTGAGGACAAAAAAACCGAAAGAAAACGAATCACGAGCGAATCCAGCAGCTAAACTTCACACGCGGTTAAATAAATAAAAAAAAAAAGAGAAAAAAAAAGAGAAAGCGACAAAAAGAAAGGGTGTAGTAACCGAGAAAATCAGTTTGTATACTTCGTCGTTCGGATTTATCGCCGTCGTCGAGACATCTCGACGCGGCCGTCAGTCAATCGCGACCGCGTACGTGTTCGTTGCGAAAAAGTTGGAGGACGGCTTACGATCGGGCGACGCGGAAAGTTTACCGGAAGGAGAGTTTGATCCGCGGCACGCACCGCGCTCCATTAGCCGCCGATAATATTCATAGTGGTGAAACTCACAGGGGAAATTCCGTACGTCCGAGGAAAGCGCGGAAAGGATCTCCCGCAAACTGATGCTTCGTATGTTAAATACTTTTCCGGGAAGCGAGTTTGCATCCCGTCGAAATTCTTTAACATACGAAGCGTCCAATCGCGCTTCGATCCGCGATCGTTTTCGAAGATCTCGCGTTCTCCGTGAACGCGCCCGCGGATTAACGGCCGGTGCCGCGTTTGCAAGATTTCGCGATTTTCAATCAACAGTGTTTTTCGGTTCTCGTCATCGAAGGGAGATGGAGATTCGAGTCAACGCCGGTTAAAAGGGCGGACAAAAAATTCGTCCTTTCGCCGGAAAGCGGAGATCCTTCGGGAAGGAAGAAGGAGCCGTGCGCGATCCTTCTCGCTCGAAATTTCCGTCGTTCATTCGCGTCGCGTTCACCGGGCAAAAACAATTGCGATAAAAAGGATATCACGTCGCGACAGTCAATTAGGTCTGATTCAAGTTTTATGCGACAAGAACGATACTCGAATTATATATATATATATATATATATATATATATATATATATAGAGCGAGAAGAAAGAAAGCAACGTGGACGAGAAGTGAAAGAGAAGATCAGGAAAAAAAAGCGAAATCCCGATCGAAACGTTCAACTCTTTCGAGAGATAAAGAAAAAAAATAAATAAGAGAAAATCTATCAAAAGATCTCGACGGACGCCGGGCACGACGCCGTCGTCGACGTCGCCGTCGTCGTTGAAGCGTATCCTGAGATACAGTCGTCCGTCGACTGACTTTCCCCCCTCCCCCAATGAATTTTGTACCGAAACGTGAAACTCTAAATGCTAATTTCATACACGGAATTTAATTTTTTCACGAGAAACATGTGCATTATAAAAAATAAATCTACCAAAAAAATCGCAAAAGTCACAAATCGAACATGCGTTTTGTTTCATTCGATTTCCCGATTTCCCTCGTTTATCCTGATGATTTCCTCATCACTTCGATTATCATCATGTATACAACACGCTCGGAGAGCCCAAAAAATATATATTAACAAAGAATCCATCATTTTATTGAGAAAGTAATTATGATTGGGTTGAGTGGAACGAGAATGCCGGTAAAAATTAAATTTTAAATGAAATTAACAGAGGAAAGTGTGCGTATATACACTGATAAGTTTTATTCAATTATTCGTATCGATTTATCCTCCATGAAATTCCGAGATTTACAGGGTATTTGAAATAAAATGGCACGATCCACGACCATGAAATTATAGACGGAATATTGCGAATTTGCCATTAAATATGAATCAGATATTTAATTTTTAATTCCGCCACGAAGGAATTTCTGAGGTAATGCAATTGACGAGATCCCGGCGGAATTGTACGTACGCATTTCACATATGTGTAATTTCACGCGGTGATGTTGATCGGAGCTCGGTAGAAGTTATAGGTATATAATGCATTCCCGTCATGGAGAATTTCCAATAATACTAGTATTACGGCGGCACTTAATCACCTTTCGCAAGATATATAAATTAATTTTCCGTCCCAGCGTTAATCTCGTATAGCAACGATCAGCAGTAATCATACCCAACACCATAATTGACACAACGGATTCTACTATGATATTACAGATTCATCATTATGAATTATAAATTGTCCGATCCGCCCATCGAGTGAAATTCCTACATACTTAACGATTATGTTAAATTCTACGTATATCTGGAGTACAAAATGTCTTATCTACGTGAATCTCTACGCATAGAGGAGGAATATTTTCTTTTTTTATTTTCGTACTGCTTTTAAACTTTAAAGCAAAAATGCTTTAAAGCATAAAATATCAATAATATGTACATAAGATCTGTTCGCATTATTTGAAAGCCCCCCGCAAAATTTGTGTTCTTAAGAGGAAATAAAGATATATTCGTTGAAAGAGAGTTAAAGAGAGAGAAAGCGAAGGAATGAATATATTTAGATATGTTTATTATTATATAAAAAAAAGAAAAAGAATTAAATATTAGCAATTTCTTATATTTTGAAAAAATATTTTTATATATATATTTATATGATTATAAAAATAGTTTGAGAATTCGTTGATATACTTATCATATTTTCGACATATTGCGCAATGCACTTTCGAAAATAACGGCTGAACGTTGTAGAACATCCAGCGATTGTCACGAATAGAAGAAAAAGATTAATGAATTATGTCGGATTGGAGTCTTTTAATCCGGATATATATATATAATATATGCCATACGTGAGCACGCAATCATTACATATATTTGGTAGTCTGTATACGCATTTTTACCGTGATGATAAATATATATAAATATACGGTCTATCGAGGGAACGTCGTTCGCATATTCGAAAGAAAAATTATTTTACTAAATAATTTTACATTTTATTTAAAAAAAAAAAACAACCGGAGAGAATGTAAAAGGAATTTAAAAATATATGCTTTCAATATTATAATGTAACAAAAAGCTGTAGATGGAAAATGAAAGACGTTGTATTTTATTATTTCGCTGTAAATAATTTTTGACATTCTCCAGGGGGGGGGGGGGTCTGTTGTAAATACTTCTTCCAAGTAGTAAACGTAATTTGTTAAACAAGACGACAAGATTTCTTAACGTTAAGATTGGCAGAATTCCATGCTTTCCGCGGTAGAACACGAGAGAAAGATGTAGAAGCAAAAAGCCATACGACTTATCAGAAACTCCCCGATCGTATGTTTTCACAGATAGAGATACGATACACCGTGCAAACGTGCACTACACACATATACATCTATAAGATATACACACAGCGAAGGAGCAATCAGGAGAGATCTCGGATGAACCAATTGATTGCCTGTGCTGTGTGCAAGCGAAATTAAAAAAGTTGGCTTCCAGGTCGACGCCTCGGTAAACGCCTCGGCCGCTAATTTCCCCGATACCGAACATCTACTCGCGCAGCCGTTTCACGCTCGCAATATCAATTATCGCTATCTGTTCCCGTCCGTGTGCCGATAATCGTCGCGAATACAAGAGGCCGCAGTGCGGTGCGTATATGTATGGGCGGGTAATAACGCGTGCAAATTGTACGACGTTATGCGAGCGACGTGACATCGTTCGCGCAGCAAGTAGAATCCTTCGATTCTATATCCTCCTCTTCTGCGGGAAGTTTTTATTACACTGCTTGGCGATTTTATAAAGGCAATAAAGATAACATTCTTCTCTCACGCGAAGTTGTAGTAATCTGAAAAAGAATTGCCACAGAAAAAAATTTCAAGTACATAATGATTTTGAATAATCTAAATCGGAAGAATTATTCAATTATTTAATTGAAATATTATTTATTAATCACTTTTACAAAGATAAAAAGAGTGTATTGCTCAAATTTTATTGATTAACACTTTCAGCACATTATCTTATCTCAGTTTCTTTAAGGCAATCAATGCTAAAGTTAGAGTAAAGACATGTAAATTTATTACATTCTTGCGCTCTAATCGGTATTCACTCTGAAATTTCCTTAATTGATATTCGTGTCTTCGGTGTATTTCAAATTAATGCATCTTTATTACGTAATAAAATAATTTTTTTTTCATTTTAAAGATTAAAATTCGAGGAATAAGATTATACTACTTAAAATTATGTAAATATTAACAAATAAATAAATTCCCAAGATAAGAATTCTAAATATATCAAGAAATGATGAGAATGGACTAATGAAAATTAATGTTGTAAGTTTTGCACGATCAAATAATTATATAAAAAACATTTTATCAAAATTTAAAATATATTAAAAATATGATATAAAAATAATATATATATTTTGGCTAACCTTTTAGCAATCTTCAATAAAAGCTAATATTAAAAAGATTAAATATAAATAACTAAAATATAAATAATAACAATGTACTTAAGTTCTATAACGTGCATTTAGCAATAGTCCTATGAAATGATCAGTCATATATCTTTATTAGATCTTAAACCAATTGAAAGACTGGATGGTATAGAATGTAATCTTTAAAATGATTAAAGAATTAAAAACACAAAAACAATTATCGGGAGAGAGAGAGAGAGAGAGAGAGAGAGAGAGAGAGAGAGAGAGATTCAAATGAAACTCTAATCTCTATACTCTTAATTGATATTCTTTTGTCATTTTATATGTATCTTAGGCAATAGTTGTTTTACTTCATAAAAATTTCAATATAACCAATTAGAAAACATAGAAGAACATTCAATATAAACAATTTTTTATTATGTAATTGAAAAAAATATTCAAATTCACTGGATTCGAGAAATATCGATTAGAACAAAAATGTTTCCAAATAATAAATTTTTGTCTGAAATAAGATATAGAATATTGGGCAGGTATGTCTCAACGTGTCGTAGTGTGCGCCAAATTGGCTCGACCAACGTCCATGACCTATGATCAAACGCGTTCTTCTTTTATTCGAAGGACATCTTCGAGAACTGTCGCCACGGTCACCCGCATGGTTACAGGATCCGTTCAAGTCAGCTTCCTTCTCCATCTGTGCGTTCTTCAAAGCGCCACCGGTCGCCAAGTATTCCCGTAGTCAGCCAGACAGGAGCTTAAAGCAATTTCGGCCAGGTGTGTGTCCCGATGCGGTGGACAGGCGACTTGGTGGAATCTCTTCAGGGCGTCGCAGAATGTCTCGATCGCCTCATCGACCCTTTCGTTTTCCATACTGGCCAATCCACGTTCGTACAGAGCCTCGCACTCCCGTAGACACGCGAGCCGATCCTCCAAGCAGATTTTCTTTTGACAGTCTGGGCATTTTATCGGCTTACCCTGCCGGGATCGCAAGTGCAGTCCGCCGCATCCTACCGTAGGACACCTCGAGAAGAAAAACGTCAAAAGAATA
This sequence comes from Acromyrmex echinatior, assembly GCF_000204515.1. The sequence goes on along the minus strand of NW_011627104.1, from coordinate 1,374,776 downwards.
TTTTACAAAGTCTCTCTTCAAGTCACGAAAATTTTATTACGCTATTATCGATAAAAATCAAATTGAAATCAAATCGAATTATAATTTATGTCAGAAAATTTGACGTATCTTTCGTAATTAATCTCCAAAATTATTCCTTTATCAGAAGTGATATCAATTTTAAGACGTTAAAAAATATAATACAAATTATAATAGTCTTAGTATCTTTGATTCATAGAAGAATTTTACAATCGTAATTCTTTTGATAACAATTTGAAGAATCGATTTTTTTCTTCTCAGTAAAAGAAAATTTATCTTTTATCGCAAGTCTTCCATTTCTTGTATCATTTATGTATGTTCATAAATAATCACAAAAAATTAGAATGAAGCAAACTCCGTTTGAGATTATTTGCAAAACGTGATCTTGTTCTCTATTCGATTCGTTAATACTTCGTACAAATGTAATCAAGAATATAGCATCGTAAAAAATGTGAAACGTAAAAATGCTTTAGTCGGTATTATATAAATCCCAAAGAAGCAACCGCTGAAACATCAACGAAGACACGCAACTTAAAAGAATTACATTTGCGTTAGCGTGATGATGAAATAATTATTCGTAATTGAACTTTTGTCCGACGTCCTCAAAGAGGAACTCCGTGGTTTATTCCTCTAAGAGAAATACACATATACCGTCAGCGAAGCGGCACCTCGTTTTGTTGATGTAAGAGACGCAACGTAACGAGTAGTGGTGCCACTACCTAGAAAATTACCGCGAAACTGATAAAAGCACCTGGCCGTGTCGTTGGAGTTGGTATAAGAATCTTATGACGACGAACAGAAGTACCTTTGACGACAGGAGCATCCTTACGGTACAAACGCTTCTTTCCTTTGAGGAAACTCACCTCATCAGGAGTTGCGGTTTTTAACGATCTCGAAAAACATCTCTAACTCTCTTTCACTCTCCATCACTCTCCCTCTCTTCTTTCCCTCTCACTTATTCACTCTCTCCTTCTCTCTTTCGCTCTTGTTATTCTTTCCGTCTGATATTCTTGTGCTTTTACTCGTTACTGTGATTTACCACCATTATATTTCTCGATTTTTTTCGGGACATTTAAGTCGGACATATTTAGTTAAACGAAAGAAACTGTTAATTGTATTAAAACGGCAACAAAGCGTGTACATCTCTGGACATCGTTAATGAGTAACTCTTTGCATTACTTCCAATAGATATTACTTTGTTAATTTCTTGACATGGAGACGTTCACCGAAGAGAGACTTAAGTGAAGCGCCGATACAATCGTTCGTTTAATTAAATTAAATTACTTTGTTAATGAGCTTGATCTCAGAGAATTTAAATGGACTTACCTCAACTTGACAGAATCGTTCGTCAGATTCTCAAAGCACGGCCAATCCTCCTGGCAGGCCTTGCACGTACACTGGAACCAATATCTTCCTGTCAGTGTCCTTTGACGCTCGGCGAGAGTCCTCTTCGTGAATATCGGTCCATAGTTTTCGGCAATAACGTCGCCGGGCCCCAAACCGCGTATAGCCCTTATTACGATATGTCGCCCAATGAAGTATCTGCGATTCGGCAAAAGGAGAATTCCAATCTTACCTCGTTAAGTAACGCCATAATGAAAATACATGCACCACCTTAAGTAAAGTACAAATCGATATATGATAACTATGTCAATTAATTATAGCTAAAAAATTTGCTATATATATAGATAGTAACACACTTTAAAGAAATTAAAAATATCAAATTCAAATAGTAAATTAAATTGGAGGGCGTTAAATATTTACAAGAAAATTATAAAAAGTATATACATATACTTCTTGACACTAAATATGTTATTTTGTTTAACATGTACTCACATTGTTGATTATTTAATGATTAAATTGAAACCAATTCCTTAAGTAATATTCTGCTATACTTGAAAGTGTTTTAAAATATTTTAATTTATAATATATGATTAACAAAATAACTACATCCATTTCTGTAATTGAATTGCTTAGTTTCAAAGTAAATGACATTCATATTCTATTATAACATATTTAATACATGACAATCTTAATTTGAATAAAATTAATACCTTTCTTGAGATTTACTCCATTATTTTAATTAAATTAACGGCATGTTAAATAGAAGCAGTAGCGACTAGAAATGATTAAAAATAACTCAAATGGGACATAATTGATGAAATTATAAATTTAATACCTGTAACTGTACCTTTTATACATTTTGCATTTTTCAGTATAAATATACAGCGTAGATTCCTTTTATTGTTTAGATATTTTTATTTTAATCAAGTGTACAATAAATGCGTTCAAATATTGTGTTAAAAATTGTTAACAGCTCTCTATCCGACATAGAAATTATTACCAAGTATCCCAGTTAATAAATCAAAAAATGAAAAGGGGACGACGCGCAATCACTTTGCAATGAAATAATAATCGTAATCATCACAATAGCACCGACGACGTTAATAACGTGAACAGTAACAATTTCCGCTTGTGCCGAGTAGTGCAGACGAGTTTGTGACATTACGGAATAATGAGCGCGCTGGTGTAATTTCGCGTATAATGGCCGCGACCCACGAAGTCATCACAGACGCGCTTTAGTGCTGCCCGAAAATTCACGTACTTAATTAACGTTAATAGATTCGCAATAGAAGCATCAATATATTCCCCAGGAGGAGAAATTAATTCTCCAATTGCATTGTTCGCCTTTTAAATGATTCGATACATTAAATAAATTATTTCGAAACGAACAGCTGTCTCTTGAGCATATCGTTAAAATTATTTGTTTAAACAAATCGAATTCACAAGGGATTATTTTGTTTGTCCATCAATTTAGTGAGTTTCCCGTAAGCTCGCGAATTCATGTAAATTCGATGAAAGTGAGAAAATTTTGGCGAAAAGACAAAGGAGTTTTCCGGCGACAAAATGCGGGAAGTTGTTGAAGGGTCTCGGAGAAACTTCGTTTAATAGACTGCGGGCGGTCGCGGGTCGATTAATAATTCGCACGTGATGACACAGCGATTGTGTACCGTCTGGTTATACTAATTAGTTCTCACGTCGATCTACGTCGCGGTGTGCTCTTTAACACGGCTACGTTATTAATATGCAAATCAGGTCGAGCCATGTGCACTTCGCTGGGACGCGAAGTTTGACAAGACGACGTGCGTATAGTGTGTAAAAGTTGGACGTGTCTTAAGACAAAGTGTTTTTCTCGGAAAACTGTTAAATTCATTATGTATGTATTCTATTTGAGTTATTTTTATCATTTCTATAGTTGCCACTACTCCCACTCAATACGCTGTTAATTTAACTAAAAAAAACAATAGAGTTAAACAATTTGACTCAAGAAAATGTATTAAGTTTGACTCACAAATTTAGTTTATTATTTACTAGATCAAAAAATATTAGTCAATTATTTTATTTATCGAATTCTGTTTATTATTTACTAGTGCACGGAAAAAAGAAAGTAATTGCTGTTACTGCATGTGATAATTAATGGTAGGTGTAAAATATAGACAGGCAAAATATAGATATAATAGCTAATATCTTAGCTGTGATACCTTGTGATATATTGTAGCAATAACAACAAACTATTTCGTAATTTATAAATTTATAATTATGGTAGCAAATATATTTTAACAAACCAAGATTAGCTGCGGCAGCGACATTTTTTTTCCATGTACGTTAACCTGGACGTAGTTTACTTTGAAACTAACCACAGAAATGGATTGATTTACATTTTGAAATGTTATCTAACTCAAAGGATTGAGTTACTATTACTCTTTTGATATCTGTAATAAACAGTGAAGATATTATCTTTGGTCATAAGAGAGCAACGACGAACCAATCGCTCGTGACGATTATATTAAGTCTCACCTCTCTTCAGCAAAAAGCTTGATTTTTTTTTCCACAAAGAGACGTACATCCCGAAGAACGTATCTTCCTCTTGCTTACCTCGTCACTGCGGGATAGCAGTCGTGATTGAAACGGGCGACCGAGGGATAAATCGCCACGCCGAGGTAGACCGGACGACTGCCATGAAATCGATGCTCCGCACTCATTCGCGTCTCGAAAAACTCGTGGGCGTTAAATTGGAGCAGCTGCAGGTTCCTCAGCAGCAGGGCGGCCACGGTGACCTCCTCGACGCCCGGGACTTCTGCGAACTCGCCAAAGTTTCCGATATTAGTATAGCTCCCCCGCGTTCTGTGCATTCCTCTATTCTCTCTTTTCCCCCCCTATTCTTGACTTCCCGGCAAAAACTTTTCGCGACTCTTTCCACTGAACGCTGTTAAAATTACGGTTTTACGGCGCGAATGGCCGAACGCCGCGCTACGCCGTGCGGAGAATCTGCTGAATCGAAAATTCACCCTTCGTGCGAGCAAGCACATTTTTTCACCTCCTCTTTCTCTCGACTACTCACGATTCGGTAAATTATTCCGAAAGTTAAATACAGCCCCCACGAGAAGAAATCGGCGTATGTTATGGGTGTAAAGTGACCGCTGATAAGTACCATCGTCCGGCGTGGGGTTTGCGAAAAAACCGACTCTCTGCAGACATTTGAGCAGAAAGGCTGCCATCAGCGATCTCTGTAGAAAGTCTCTGCTCGTCCGTTTGTCCGCGTGCGTCACCAAGTTATACGGAGCCACGTCGACGCTCTCGTCATCGCCTTCGCGGGACTCTTTTGTGCCCTTCTCCTCCATCATCTCCTCCATCTTCTTAATTTCCTCTCGTCTAGATTCCTTGAGTTTTCTCCGTCTGATTCTTCTTTTGGCTGACTTACTGCTCACCGGCGATTTCATGTCGTGTGTATCCGGCGTCGCCGTCGGCGTCGTAGTAGAGGTAGCCGCCAAAAGCATCGCGACCCTTTCCACGTCGTTCTTCTTTAATTCCTCGTAGATCTTCAAACACTTTCGTGGACCCTCCTGTGTTACCATCCGAAGAGCGACCATGCTGAGCACGCTCATGCCAGAGCCTAAGGGAAGGAATTTAAGAGCGGCTTGTAATTACCTTATAAGGGTTTTGGCCCGTAGGATACTCGAGATAATACCAAGCGTGTGTAAAGTAGCTTTTACTTAGTGAAAAAAATATCTCGACAACTATGATGACGTTTATTATTTAACTAAATACGAAGACGCACCAATTACTGTCAAAGTTAAATGTTAGGCTAATATGTATATGTAAATTTTCTCAGAAATGACTACGCGCAGATTAGTTTCGGTCTTTTAAAACAATCAATTTGAAATATTAATAATCCCTCCAAATTTAATTACATTGATTTTATGCTAACAGTTATCTTAAAACTATCTATACCTTAAAGATATCTATAACGAACTTATTGCGAAAAATATTATCTCATAAATTTATCATTTCTGAGATAAATTTTTTTATTAAAAAATACATGTATTAATTTAATTTTAACCATAATTGACACTTCTTCGTATTGAGTTGATTTACTCACGGTAAACGGTTCTATTTCTAATCTTAATATCGTTTATTATTTTTTTAATTGTCACAATGGTATTTTTTTTAATTGCCATATCAAATGCATTCGATAAATATTATGATACTCTTAAAAAATTTATATAAGGTTTTATTAAGAAAAAACATTGATTGAGACATCAATAATAACTTTTAGTTATACTGGATTTAAAAAATATTTTAGCAAATCTCTGATAGACTCTATTTTTCAGAACATTTTTATGAAAAATATGATGGTCACTTAATCTTAAAATCTCAAACATCGCGTGAACTTATAACAGAAGTTTAAATCCGTTTAAGTTTAGACAGGCAGGGAAACTAAAATTACTTCTGTTATTGCAATGTCCGCTGAAACTACATTCGTTATCGAATGTTGTATACATTATACCGACATTGTCCATTCATGCTCTTACCTATCAGCAACGCCAGGACTTTGCACTCGTATTTATGATATGTCGCCATCGCGACTTCTCTGCATTTCTTTCCACAAAAGGCAACGCAGCTGCAGTTCGGGCATCCAACCGGCGCTCTTAGCCTAAAAATTGTCCAAATATTCGTAAATCGATCGAAAGAAGAACAAGGTTAGTCCAGAAAAAGCGAATTATGTAAATTGATGAATAAAGGCCGAAAAGAAACTATCGTCGTGCGAGATTCAATCCAGGTAAATTTAGATCGATCAACAATCTCGAGTAATAGATTTCAAATGTAACGAACGATTTCACGAATTCAAATCACTTTGTAAAACGTCGTGAATCCGGAAGTTAATTTATAAAATGAAGAGAATTCATACAAACAGATTTATAAAAAACAGTTAATTACACGGAGAAAAATGGATAGTCTTTTACAAATAAGTCTATTAAATATTCTGGCTATTTTTGCTGAATTTATGACAGACTTTACTTGCCTGAAAGTAAAAAATACTGGAGATGTAAAGTAAAAAGTACATTACAATTAATCCATTCAAGTGATTATCTTATAGTAAAGTAAATCATATTATTCTCAAGAGTACAAGCACGAACAACTCTTAAAACTTTATATACTTATATTTTTTACCGCGTAATAAAATAAATTTTGTCAACGCTAAGCAAGAAATACTCATCGATAAAATAAATTTTACTGAGTGTGCAAGGTAATTTATAGATTAAGAAATAGTACCAAATTATAGTAGCATATAAAATTTACTTTATGAAACAAATAAAAAGTATCTTACAATATAATTACATAACGATCGCTCATATTTACTAGAAAAGTAAAGTAAATTTTATAGAAGTAGGTGCTTGTCTGCACACTGAAAAAACTTATTAAATCTTAATATATATTTTTTTGAATAGTACTAAGTAAACATTTATTTATAGTAAATAAATATTTACTCAATAAAAAAAGATAATTAAATTAAAGGTTTTTGTATCAAATAAGTTCATATTTTTTCATTTAGTAAATAATCACTTAGAATCGTTCAAACAAATATTTATTAAAATTTAGTATTTTTTCAATGTACATGGACCTGCCAATTCCATAAGATTTACTAGAATACTAGCACACATCACTTCACATTTTTCTCTGTGTAACGTCTAAAAAATCCATGTAATCCAGTTTATAAAACTGAATTTTTGACATTATTGGTTCACTGGCGTGACCGCATTCATTGAAACAAATTGTTCGTTTATTCGCGTTCGTTAATTCGGTCGACTTTGAACGTCGCCTTTTAAACATGCATGCCATTTTGAAATTTTTCGCGGCTCAGTCAGCACACGTGGCTTTTTTATCTTTCTGTAATAACGAGTTTTTCCCGGCCACATACGTCGTTCGTCGTCCGCTTCGTCCGAGCGTCGCTCGGGTTAATGAAATCCATTTTCTCTCTCTCGCCATCACGGGTTTATCCGTAAAAAGCTGCGGATAACGGTGGGAGGAGGGGAGGCAAATGGGGAAGAAGGGCTCTTGCCACGTACGTAGACAAAGCAGAAGCTACATACGGCGGATTACGTGTCGCCCAAGGCTCGCGTCCATTAAATCCGGCAGGAGACGAGGGAACACACCCGGGTGAGAGAACTCGACGGCAATTTTCTCCTCACCTTGCGTAACAATGCTGACAATGGGTGCCGTAGAACTCGGGCAGGAGACAGCCCGCCAGCGGCGGCTCGACTAACAGAATATCACCCGGATGTATCTCCGCGGTTGCGACGGCGTGTTTACCCGCCGTCGTGGTCTCACGGATTTCCAGGGCGCCGGATGACCAACGAAGCTCGGAATTAACGGCGCCATTTAACGGCGTGCCGTCGCCGCCACCACTATTGCCTGCGAAGACGCAGTACAGTGTTTTCTTAGGGTGAGTTTTGCCACGACCGAGTTAATGGAACGGCAGGTATCCCGCGAGATACGCGGATACCTGCTAAGATTCGCTCGATGGTTGTTTAAACTCTATTACACCCAGGGTATACATGATATTTTAAACACAGATTCTTTAATAAGCATGAAAACGCTCGTAAAATGAGATAGCGGGAACAGCGAGATCAAGGATTTTCGCATATACGTAGGATTTTTGATATATCAAAGGTATACAGGGTGTCTTAGACTTCGCATTAATAACAAATTCTTGAGATTATATCGAAATGAAAATCCTAATACCAAAATGTCGAGGATATAGTAGTTTTTAAATGAGAAGAGTTTAAAGTTAGTTAATTAAACTATCCAATCACGTGCTCGACTAGAAATCCTCTACTAAGACTCGGTTACACCAACATTACTTTAACTTTAAGCAAGGTTTAAAACACGCACTTTCTCTTTTTAAAGCCAAGATAGAGAGAGTTTTGAGTCTCGCTTAAAGTCAAAATAACGTTAATGCAATCGAGCCTAAAAGTCTGGATATGAGAACGTCATTTTTAATCGATCAGCAATGTTTTAATAATTTCTAAAAGAGAAATAAATAAGGAAAAGATAGAATAAAACGAGAAAGAGAAAGAAATAATAAGTATGTCTTTCTCTCTCACAGATTTTTGTTAAAAATTGTATCTTTATCATTTAAAAATTGTAGCCTCGATATTTTGGTATTAAAATTTTCGTTCCGAAGTGATCTCAGGAATTTGCTATTAAAGTATCACGCATAGTCTGGGACACTCTGTATGCTATATACATATATAAATACAATAAACGTTGTACCTACGTACATGTTTAGCTTCAGTGGATACATACGCGATACTCCGCGAACGGTATCGAAAATCCAGGAGGGAAAGCGCGGCTTCGCTTTTTCCCCTCTTTTTCGCCACGGATTTTTCGATGTGAAGACAAAACGAGAAAATAACCCTTCTCCAGTTCGCTCTTTCGCCTCTGAGCGTTCAGCAGTACCTCGCGCGCACACGCCATGTTAGTCCCTTTGCACTCTCTGGGCGCGTACACGCACGTACACGCGCGTTATCTCGAGGATGCTCGACGAGATAGGCGCGGAGCATAGCGCTCTTTGTCCCGCACCTCCACGTCGATTTCCATCAGCGGAATGAATCGGGTTGACGGCGCGAAAAGTTCTGGCCTCGCTCCGCCGTTCAGTTCATGAATGAACGGCCGGAGAAGGGCGAGGAGGGAGATCGGTACTACGGCCTACTACGAGCCGTAGTACGCACGCCGGCTGACACGGCAGTTCATCGCGACGAGGCACGTGTGCGATAAGAACGAGAGAGGAAAAGAGAGAAGCAGAAAAAGGAGAAGAAGATGAAGAAGTCGTGCGACTGCGCGACGATTTTGCCTCGGCCTTAATCTCGCGATCGCGAACTCTGAAATCGCTAATTCCGCATAAAAAACGATCTCCAAAAAGTCGTGTTGACGAGCTGGATCCTTTCCAGCTGGAGCATTTCCAGCGGAATAATTTCGTTCGGATGTATGAAACCGATTGGATGCGATTAAAAAAAAATCTGTAAAAATTGCTTATTTTCATAAATTGCTGTGATTTTTGTTTTAAATATTTATAAATAAATTTCCAAATGTATAAGTAATGTTTATCAACCCTCCGAAGCTGACGGTGGATCTATTGAACTCATTCAATTATATTCTTTATATTACATTTGCAAATTTGAATAATTGTCATTAAAATAAAATTAGTATTCACACATATTCATTTGAGTATGAGTTATGTCATTTTGGTTTTTAAAATTACCTAATTAGTCTTTTAGTTAACATAAATTAAATGGGTCTCACAGACTCAGCGTTAATAACTGCATTATAGATATTAATTAATAAGCATTAACGTTACAACTAAATAATTTTAATGTCCAATTTAAAGCTTCAGAAAAGTTTACATGTTTATGATTAAATTTGGAAAAGAATGTATTTTTAATAATTCAATAGCGATAGATAAGTAAATTATTGTTGGACGATCGATAGCGATAAATCAGAATTACATTCGATAATGTGTCTCTGATAATAAAGTTTAATGAAACGAGTCTTCGTTTTACTGTTAATTCGATTTGTACACGGCACGGAAGTTCCTCTACGATTTAAGACTCCCGCAAGAGATCTTTGGGTTAACGAGAACGTGTAAACAAGCCGCAATCCCGCGCGAAACGCCATTTCCGGTTATCTCGGCCGCGACGTTTGCGTGTGGCATGCTGCCCACTGGGGTGTTCTAATGAATGGAAGAAATTGCTACAGTCCGAAAGGGGGATATGTACACACGACGAACCGATTAATCACGGTCCGTCTGGAAGAGACGATATCCGCAATATCGTGTGAAGCTGCGGCTCGTACGTTTTAATCTTTGGCCGAGGTTACAACGTACAGATAAAAATTGAGGGTTTTTCAGTAAAAATTAATTAAGTTCAACAATAAAAAATAATCCATTAAAATTTCTATTTCTGAATTACCAAGTGTTTTGGTTTATTAATTTTGAGTTTAGACAATATCTCGTAACTTTGAAATTTATAATTCAAATCAAAAGAAATCAAATACGATGGAGATTGGATTTTGATGCCTGATAACATTTCTATGTAAATACACATTTTTAAATACACATCTTTACATATATTAATTTAGTTATTAAACCGATTACTGTCAAACTTAAAACGTAACCTAAGTCTTTAAACTTCACTACAGATTTTTATATCCGCATTTGAAAAATTTTTACACTTGTGAAAACTTCAACAACGAATTTTAATTATCATAGAAATCGTATTTTTCTTGTTGAATCAGATAATTACTATGCCTTTAAAGTTCAATTGCTTGTCGATGGAAAATTTACATAGAAATTATTAGACACCAAGATTCAGCATCGATCGTATTAGATATTTCTTTAGTTATTTGATTTTTATATTCGTTTTTACCAATGTAGATTAACTTTAATCTTTGTTCAACATATTCTTCATCTTTTTCTAATTCTAAGAATTAGGAAAAGATAAAAAGTAAGTTAAATTCAATTTATTTGAGTTTACCAATTTGGGAATCCCAAACTGCAATATTAAAAAAAAATCCCGTTTTGCTTTTATAACGAAAAAAATATTATATTCTCGAACAGAATTTCTCACCCATATTCATCACTGTTAAACTGAGATTAATCTATACATTGGTAGAAACTGGCATTATTCATATATCTATTTAATTCAATTTATTACTGTAATTTATGTTTGTTTGACGTTAATTTCGAGAAGACATTTGAGTATCATAAAAACATTACCATTATCCCGTTTTCCTATATATGTTCACGTCATTTGTATTCGCAAATATATTTCATTATTTCATGATATTACGGATATCACGGAATAATCACCGACGAGCGCGAGTTACATTTGCTCGAATTTCATCCCTGCGACTTCGAATTTTTTTTCCGCGTTTTTACAGTTAACGCAACGTCGCGTCCGTCGTCGAAAAAAATATGCGGAGGGAATAATATCCGCGGACGGGTACGGAACGCGTGTTAAAATTGCAGGATCCATTTACTAATTTACGATCCGGCAGGCCGATTACCGCAAAGAACGTACGGTGTACGATGAATGGAAAAAATATTCATTCGCGCGCGCACAAAATTTCCACGTGGATACCATGAATTTATATTGACTTGTATTCATGAAGAATCTCTGGTTTGAAACCATAGAATGACTCAGTGTAAGTCAATTCTATCTCTTCATTATTTACAATACAAATTAATGAACTGTTCAATTGATAATCTCATTTATTCAATTAATTTGACGCTACCCAATTAGCATATTCAAAAATACATGTGCATGTCGGAATATTTATTAAATCTTTTATTAAATAATTTCGTTTTTTTTTTTGGAAAAAATATTGTTCTCTTCTTTTCGAATTTGTCTTGTTTTCACTCATTAAGAACGCATAAAAAGTTTAGGATTAAAGCCAAAGTTTTCGACTGCTTTTCTATTAGCGAGTTCTGAAAAATTAATACTCCAGACCGATGTTATCCTAGATGATAAAAAAGTCATGTCACGAATTGAGGATTAACCAAAAGTAGCCAGCGCTGCGATAAAGAGGGTGTGAGTTGTAATGATTGAGTCATAAATAACAAATTAATTTCTTTTTGAAAGGAAGGGAGCTTAATTATTGGTGGAAAATAAATTACTATTCAGTTCAAAGAAAGTATTTTTTTTTTTAGAGAAAATAAATGTGTATCACTTTAAATCCGTAGCAATGAAAATTTTATTGCTAACAAAAGTAAGTAGCAAAGCATTGCTTATGGATTTCCACTGCTTTGAAGTTAATCTATCTATTCTTACATAAAGAAGTGGACTATTTCATTCGATTAATTGAAGTGATTTAAGCATTAGTTGATAATGCATTGCAAGATAATATTACTGCAAGGAGTGCATTTAGCGACATAGCGCACCATCGTCTGTCGCATGTTTATCGTTTGTCAAAATTATATACATTTATATCATTATATTATTAAACCATTATTTTACTATTAGATAGATCAAATTTATAATGTATATAATTTTTACAAAAATTTATATTTAAAAATAAGATTAATAAATTAATAGATTGATAGCATACTCTGTTAAAAATCTGTCTCCGTAGGCTTTGTTATCTGGATTTGGAATGACATTATTCTGTCATTATTCTAATCTCCAAATTCATTCCTTTTTGGAGTAAATTTTTCACTCCAATTATCGAATGAATTTTCCATTTCCATCTTGCAGTAAAATTTACTGGCAGTAATTTATTGGCACAATTGCCACTAATGCTTGTATTGAAATTTTAATTTAATGCAGTGAAATTTCATCGCTACAGATTTAAAGTGATCAAATTTATTCTTATCAATAATTCTAATCAATAAAATTTGTCCCGACGTCGAAAGTTATTTATGATTCGAGCCAGTACAGTTATTCTCTAATTTACAATTTAAAAAATAGACGAGTGCATTTGCGACAACGACGCTGATACTTTGAACGCTCTTCTAATTTGATTGGGTCGTAGTCAGGCTCGTGAGTGGTTACAGATCGTGGGCGAGGGCTGAAGTAAATGAAGTTTAGTTACGAACGGCCGCACCTGCAGCGGCAACCCTCGAATCGCGCGTTTCCGGCTTAAGCCACGAGCCCTCGAGGGGCGCTTTGCGGTGCTAGAATTCCACGTTCGAAAACAAAGAAGCGCTTGTCTCTGTTTGAGCGCGCGAAACGGTCCGGACTGGCTCAGTCAGGGGATGCTCTTAACGATCAATTAGTCGGGTGTAGCCTTGACTCGCATTCAGACTTTAGACAAGTACGAAATAATGCCTTTATACTATCGGAACGAATTACGTCTTGAGATAATTTATTTTTTTTACAATTATCCGAAATATGAGCAATCATCTCAAATTCTATTAGAACGTGTATGAGGAATTCCTTATTAAAGACTTACTGATTTGAACTCAAGAAGTATCTCATCAGAATTTTAACACAGCATTTAATTTTTAATATATCGAAAGATTCTAATCCTTCTACCCTCGAGATTTTGAAAGAAAAATCTCCAAAAATTAAGTATTCCGCCATTAAAATTAAGGATGCTTGGAGTATTTTCTATATATATATACGAGCAGCGAATAAGAAAGATGAACGTAACTGCGAGAGAATTTATTAATTAATATAAAGCTAATTACTGAAGTTGATGCACGCAAAGTTACCGTTCCGAGACGGAACTTTTCCCCGGTCGAGAAAAGACTTTCAATTTATTCCCACCGCTTAGCGTTAACGGCTCGACGAATCAGGGAGATTTTCTAAAAAGTTTAGGGAGATAAATGAATCCAATCTGAGTATTAAAAGAGTGGTATGAGAGACAGACAGACAGACAGACAGACAGACAGAGAGAGAGAGAGGGGGAGGGAAGTAATGTATCGCTGTGATGTGACCAAACGGCCAGTGGATGCTCTCTACCATGCGACGCGTTTTTTAATTTAATTCTTAGTCCACGAAGCAAACAAAGTTTCGCCACTGTCTGAGAAATTCCAGGCATCTCATCTCTGGCGAGTCGAGTCTATTCGTTCTATTCGTTTTTATTGTCACCTGTGTACAATAAGAGAGAGAGAGAGAGATAGAGGAAGCATTACCCTGAGAAGCATAGCTGAATCACTCACCGCCATTACTACAAAATAAAATTGAAAAATAGTTATTTTTTGCCTATCAGCTCTTTTAAAGTGTCCGTCAGTGATGCATAAGCGGTATTTATACGAATAAAATATGCAGTCGAGAGCGCACGCAATCAATCCTGCTGCCGGTCCATCATCCCTCGCTCTCTACGATGATCGACGTTACTCGCCATTAATCACAGTTATCGGCGAGAGATCAAAATTTCATATTTTTTAATTCCGATCGATTGATCGCTAATTGCCAGCTCTGCGATACGGCTACTCGCGTAAATAAATCGGGCCGGGCCGTTTCCAATGCTAAATACGGTACCATCGCTAAATATTCGCGCAGTTATTTTATTACCCTCCGATAAAGCGCCCGAATAAAAATCTAATTAAACTCAGCGCGCCTGGAGTGCTTTTATCCGGAGTTCGATAATCGTATCTCTCGCATCATGAAACGTTCGTGAAATAACGGTGAATATATATGTTTCGTGCCTTTGGATACATTACGTGGTGAAATCGCAAATCGGTATCAAACGATTCGAGGGCGAATCTAGATCTGCACTGTCAGATACAGATGTGTCTTCCCGTACGATACACACGTACGTTTAAAATTAGCTACGAATAAGGACTTTCAGTGATACTAAAATTATAAGCTATGTAAAATACGATTAACCTACATTGAAACATTGATTTTCTCTTCCTCTCTTCTCACATAATTCTCGCATTATTCACGTAATAAACGTACTATCGTTATTGTTTATGTATCTGCTTTTCTGTGTATTACTTATTATTATCATTACATTCAGTATAAAATAGCAATATAATAATTTTAATTTAAATGCCATTCGAATGAATTATCAGTAAATAATAATAGAAATTTTTATTTTCATAAATAAATTCGTAATTTATTAATTTTTTATTTTATTTAATCAAACGCAATACTGTCTTAAATTTTATTATGGATAGGAAAATACAAAGAAATTATCACAAACGAAATTTTTAATTAACTTTTTAATAAATAAATTCTGAAGCAATATATGTATTTAAATACACAGAAAAATAAGATCATCTTTCTTAAATCGTTTCTCATCGAGAAACGTTCATGCAATTTTGCATCAAGTATTATTTCGCACGATTATACGCGCAGATTGAGCGACATCGACCGTGCGGATTCTGACGACAGTGTTCCCAAGCGAGATCCTCGGACAAATGAAGCAGAGACAGACAGGTCGACAGACACCCTTCGATCAACAATGGTCCGGTTCAGTCGCGTGTACGAAACATCGGCAAAATAATATCATTTCCACATATATAACCATTGGTCGCGTACATTCACGAATGCATGGAATTGTTCGACGGTCTGTCGTCTCCTCTCTCTCTCTCTCTCTCCCCCTCTCCCTCTCTTTTTGTTTCTCCCCCTTCTGTCTTCCTCTCTGGACGGCACGCCTCGTTTACGCGGGAAATCCGATATTTTTCGACATGGTATTTGGCGCTCAAATGATGCGCGCGCCAAGTTATCGACGTCGATTCGTCTCTTTGTACCTAACTGCCCGTCAGCTACACCGGGGTCACGAGGGCCGGAACCCACGCCGTAATTGGAAAGTGTCTTTTTGTTCTTCAGCTCGATTTATCCCCCTCACCCTCTGCAAAGTTTGTAACCTACCTATCTATCTATATACCTCGCCCTTTCTTCCTCATTGCCGCACCTGATTTAAACACTATCGACGCATTCCTACGTAGGATCGAATCCGAGGAAACCGAAAAGAGTTCCGTTCCGATTTATAGCACTCGCTCCCTGTGATTGCACATTCGTGTTAAAAGCACCGTTCAAACGAATCGGAGTCGAAGAGGACTGTTCCAATATAGATCTGATGCACTAACGCGCGGTAAACTCGCTAGAAGAACTATGCGAAAAGCGCCTAAAAATTCGGTTGGAATTGTTACGCAATTGTTCCCGCAATTCTCCCTGTACTCGATCACGATTGACAGGATTCAAGAGAGAAAGAGAGAGAGGGAAAAAGAGAGAGATGGAGACAGACAGAGAGAGCCAGTATTCTATCACTTATATCGATATTCTGAAAATGAGATTTTGCATGGAATGAAAATCGACGAAGGTTCGATACGGATAAATCTGCTTCTTCCAGCGCAGGAGAGGGGAATTATATTTTTATTATTCTATGAGTAACTCCCGCGTTCGACAAATGAAGCAAAATGTTGCAGAGTTTGAGAGCGAGAGAAGGGCTAATAGAAGAAGTCTAATAGAGTCAGCCACGTCTAGACGAATCTCGTTACAAGAACTAGAGATCCTCAAATAAGAGATTGGATACCGTTTAGACAATTTTTGATTCGTCTACTGTATTTAGGACGGTGCTTAAGATACAATGAGATAGATATATGCACAAGATAAAATGAGATGTTAAGATAAAATCACATGTATGAATATCTATCTCATTCTATTTTAACCGCTTAGTCTGCCATAGTTAAGACTTTCATTTCTCCAATCTCTTATTTGAGAATACACCGAAAAAAAAAATGTACTAAATATTATATATTTTTGAATAGTGCTAAGTAAACATTCACTTACAATATTTACTCAATAAAAAAATGTTATTTAAATCAAATTAATGGTTTTTGTATCAAATAAATATACGTTTACATTTAATAAATATTTACTTACATCTATATATTCAAACAAATATTTATATTAAAATTTAATTTTTCTTCAGAGTAAAGACAAGCAAGGAGGGCATCCAGACTGACGGATCAGCGATTTCTGATATGTTAAAAGACATGTTATCACATAATACGTTACAACATATGGAAGGTCGAGGCTCTTCTTTTGTCAAGAGATGCAGATCTGCGGAGGACGTGGTCCGAATCATCGTCCATCGTCCTACATTGAGCGGTGCACATTATATGTTTGCATATACACACACACACACACACACACACACACACAACACACATATATATATATATATATATAGTATATATACATTTGTGTGTATGTGTATGTACATATATGTGTGTATGGCGGCTTGTCTTCCAAAGGAATATTGAATTAAGCGTTTCCCGGGAAAATCGACTGTGTGGGTTACCATGGAAACCATAGCCGGCCCCGTGTTTCGCTTCTCAACCCGGCGCGGCGCGCGGCCGCATTCTCGCACGGATTCGACGTCGCTCGGATCGGAACCGGATCGCCGCACCGGTTCGACCGACGTTTCATCAAACATTCCAGTATACGGGTTCGCGGATTTTTTGGACCGATGATCACGCACTGCCGTGCTTTGCCTGTCGCGACCATCATGAAACCCGAATCGAATCTAGTCTGCATCGAGCCCAAAGCCGATCTGGCTTCCCATCGCGGAGAATAACATTTATGATTTATTATCGTAATTATCCTGTTTTACGAACAGAGAGTACCTTGGAAAAAATGAAATAATAAAGGAAGGAACGAGAATATTTTGGATATTTTATCGCAAATTTTACTACCCACCCCTGTCATTCTTCTCATTCCACGCGCGCGCGCGAGAGTTTTTTTTTTTCCGACACGCCTAATGCACGTCGGACGTTAATATCTCGGCAACAAGAGATCGATAGTTGGCAGAGTGACTTGCTAGATTAAGCTCGTTACTCGGTATCGCGAATTATATTCTTGCTGAGCGCTTGCGAACTATCAAGGATCAATACCGCCCGCGCGCATAGTTCAATCCTAATGCAACTTGCCAGAAGTTTCCGGGAGAATCAAACATAAAGCCCGTACACTGATACCACGGAAAGAGAGACAGAAGGGGGAGTGGAAGAGAGAGAGAGAGAGAGAGAGAGAGGGCGGGCGCACAGCGTTAATCCGACCATAGAAACTCGAATCCGCCACTCGATATGGAATAAAGCGCGCGCTTTTGTCTCCCGTTTCTCGGCATCGTTCGTATAAACGTCGCGCCGTTTTGAGACTCGACATCAACAATCGGTTACCCTTCTACCGTCTGTCATCCGGACGAGTGGTTGGATATTCGACTGTCAAACTGAGTTACCGAACTGCAGCTTGACAGTTTTTTAATCAGGGGGGTGGGACATGAGGCGGGCGAAGAAAAAAAATCCGCAGAGAATTGTAATTTTTCATCGATCTTTACGCTCAACACGGCGTTGAGTTCTCATTGTCTATGTCTGTAACATTCGTATAGAAAAAAAGATTAAATCGACAATAATATATTTTTTTAAATATGTAGGCAAAAATATTGTAATTTTGCTTCAAAGATTTTAGATTTGATTTGAATAATGAATTCGTATTAATGCAAGATTTTTAGCCTTGAATTGAATACAAAGCAATACTTGCATCAAATTTAATCCAATCAAAACTAAAATCTTTGAAGCAAGATTACAATATTTTAGCTTATACAAATAGATACTATAGTCGATTTAAAAATAGTTTTCTTCTGTGCAAAATATCGAATATCTAAAAATTATGTAAAAGATATCTTTTCGATAACTTCGATATACAGATGTTGTACGTTCTCAAAAAAAATCTCAATGCCACTAATTAAAACATTTTTGTTATTTATCAATAGCAACTGTTTAGATGTCTTACACATTTACAGTTATTAAATTTTTTCACAATCTTAAAGATATAAATAATTTTTTAGATGTGTTTCAAATCTGTAGTTGTCACATGTTTTTATCGGCGTCGCCAAAATCTCTCTTTATAACCAAAATACCTCGAAAATACCCAAAAGCCATCCGATGCGCTTCATTTTTCGCGCCTGTTCACGATATTGAGTTCCCGGGTATGGTACGATCGTGGATCAGACCATCAGACCATCGTCGTCGTGGTCGGGAAAGCCCACTGGATTCACTTCCGCCGATCGTCCCTCGCTCACCGGAAACCGGAAAGCCGCGAGAGGAAGAAGTTTCTCATTCCAGGGGCAAGGGTAGGTTTACTGAGCTCGCAAGTACCCGTGCTCGACAGACCCGAGAGAGACACAGAAGGAGAGAGTGAGGGAGGGAGGGAGAGACGAACGAGGGAGAGTCGATTTTCACGGAATTCACAGAGAGCGATCACGAGTCCGGGCACGCGTGGATTCGCGCGATGCGGCGCATTGCCAATAAAGTTTCGTGGGTTAACGCGGCGCAGGTACGCTCGATCTACTAAGGCCGATAACTCGATTCCCCATCGATCTCGCAAAGAGAGAGAGAGAGAGAGAGAGAGAGAGAGAGAGGGGGGGGGGGGGGGGAGGGGGAGGGGGAAGGTAGAGAGGAGAGTATGGAGAGACACGGTGTCGTTTTCCGCAGAAGGAGCCCCGGGTTCGTTGGAACACACTACCACGGGATTCAATTTGCCATTCTCCCTTGAATCCACCCGCGTTCTCTCGGCACACCTCCTCCTTTCCGCCGACGACGCGGCTTCTTTGGAACGACGCGAATGCGGTTACATGCATCGGTTAGAAGCGCTCACGGGCGTGAGCCGATAAATAGCGTGGCGGCGTTATCGAGGAACAGACCTGCCGTGCTACAAAACGGGGCTAACCGAGTTCGCCCTGTTCAGAGTTCCTGGCGAATGGAATTACGAGTTGCGCGATCCGCCTGCACGACGTTCGCAAGCGATGCGAAAATATCGAGAGAGCTGTCGGAACGCGAGCTTTCCGCTTAAACGGATCGCGGAAACGAGTCGCTCGAGTAAAACGACGAGTCGCGTTCGATCATCTGAAGAAGACATTCGAACAAATGTTTGTGTACAATAATTTTTTAAGCTATTTTTCATATTTTTCCATTCTTTCTTTAAATCTTTTTTTTTCTCATTCTTCCATATTTGCAATGTTTACTTTAAAATTAATAACCTTTAAATTAATAACCTTAAATCATTAACCCTTTTGAATTATGTGTATATTGTAATGTACATCAAATTTGAAGACGTTATCCATTAAAAATTATTTAATTCTATCAATATTATCAGATGTACGTAATAATGTTGGAAAAATAATCAAAATTTCGGTAAAAATGAATTGTTTGGTATGAATCATTTATTAAAGTGGTTAAATTAAATTAAAAAAAAATTGTTTAACAAATTGGTTCCAATAAAATCAGGTCTGAGGGGGGGTTTTAAGAACTAGAGTTAATTACTGCTATCAGAAGCAAAATGTACCTACAGACAGCACCTCCTTAACTGGCAAAAGGATAACAGCTATTTCTGATAAATCATCGCAATCTCCGCAATTGGCGTACTTCCAAGATGAATGAATGTTTGCAAAGAACAAAGAACGTGACGTTGTTCTCGCCTGGGCTCTTAGAGACGTTCTTAGATATATGTTCGATCGCGCTTGTAACACGGTAGGAAGGTTCGTGGTGCAGCGTCGTTAAGTCCATCCAGAGAATGGCAAGTCGCGACGGATGGTGAGAATGCAAGTTTACGCGACACCACGGGGTTCCGACGCGGGGATCTTAAGCCGGGCTTCACGAATCACATATTTTGCGGGGCGACGATGGCGGGGGTGGCAACGGTTGGCTTTTGTGCAAGGCAGAATCGCGCTTGCCGCCGTCGTCGTCGCCACCACCAACCACCGCCACCGCTGCCGGTGAATAGGATTTTCGTCGACAATACCGCGACGACTACGAGACGGGGCGAAACTCGATATCGCTTGCGAAGTCACCGCAGAATTTCCGCGAAGAATACGTGGTAGTTGGTTCGTTCTCGCACGTTCTCTCACTCTCCTCCTATCTTTTTCCATCTCGCAAGCACGTATGTTTATGACGCGCGGATTGAACGCGAGGCAAAGCATGTGATAGTCTACGTTACGTGCGCAGGTGCCTTCCACGAATGCGTGTAATTATCCGGGATGAAAGGCTTAAGAAGATTTTCGCGTTTAATGAAATATAAAACAAGTTTATAATACATATATGATACAAAAATTGGTTACATCATTATCTAAAAGAAATTTCACCGATTTTCATGTGAAGATATTTAATTCTAAATGTATAGAATTTTATATTCCAAGATACGCAAAATTTTATCCTGTAGTATACTTTTTCTTAATATGTAACGTTAATATTTCTGAAATTTCTATTTTATATGCAAACGTCTCATTCAAAAATATAAATTCCTCTCAAATTGTACGAATTTAAAATATACAGAACTTTATCGGAATAAACTTAATGTATCCTTTATAATTATTAATGACATTAACGAATTGTTGATAATGTTTTTATTACTATTTTAACCATTTTACATAATTAAACAAATTCAAGTTATTGATTAGGAAGCACGAGAACCTCTTTAACGGAATATCCGAATATCCGATTTGCGCTATGTACTTCGTTTCGCTTCACATTTCTCTCTTTCGTACGCACTTGCATACACGTTCTCGTTGACGTTCTTTCCGAACGATTTATTTCATCGATATTAACTACTCCGTTTCTATAAGAATACAAATTTTTATAAACGAAATCGCTTCAGATGTGCGTAATATATGCTACGTCGTACCGTGCACGACTAAGTTAATACTGTAATTCTTATTATATACAAGAGACGTATCCATTGGCGCGGTCCTTATTCTACTTGGCGAACTCGAAAATGACGTATCCGGAAACTGTCTCTAGCGCAATTCTAAGGCAGTCAATAGACGCAAGACAATAGGAGCGCATAATCTAGGAATGGCTCCTGCATTTTGACGCCGGATACACGTAGGAGGAAGACGACATCGCGCGAGACATTATTACGCCCGCCTTTATTGCGGACCTCCCCTCCTCCTCCTCTCCCTCTCTTAACCCTTTCTCGCTCTCTTCGTCTCTCTCACTCTCTTCCTCTTGCATGCGCGCGTCCCGGTAACGATATTGACGCCAATCTTGCTTCGCTAACCTCCTTGTTATCCCCGCAGATTACACTTTAGAACCGCCCCCGTGATAACATTACGCGCCCGCGTATCACACCATACTCGCCGAGTGCGATGCACGATTCTCCGAGTTGCCAGTAATGCATCAGCATACGGCGTCCGTAATATCTTATCGTTCGCGGATAATCAGTAGCTTATTACTAAGTTAGAGCAAATCGTATTCTGCGATCCCCATATGCTGGAAATCCGGATTTCTAACTTCATTTCACGTTGATCACGTCACATTTATACGCTTTACATGATTTTCCTCCATGTGTGTACAACATGTGTACACTGATTTATATTGAATCTCTGATTCCACCAATTTTTAATCTCAGTTCAACTTCCCCTTCATCTTCTTTTTCTCAGAACTGGAAAAAGATAAAGAGGTACTTGAATCGAGATTAAAATTAAATTATAATAGAACGGAACATGAATCGAGTTTCTCGTATCGAGTTTAATGAAAAAGATTGACATACGCCAAGAACAAGACATACGCTACGTACTTTTCTCCTTGTCTGAAATCAATTGAGCCATCTTGTTGATGCGGGGGTCGAAGGGCACCAGAGAGTTCTCGTTGTCTTTTAAACAACGCTCGCACTGCTCGTTCTTTCGCTCAAGTTCTTGCCTGTAATAACAATTAAAAAAAATATATATATATACATATATATATATATATTATACATAAAATAAATGAAATGCGGAGATCTCTCTCCACAAGCAGTCATTTCACTGGAGCACGTATCTTCATCCCTCCCGTTGTTTTATTCCAACGTCGCTCATTAACCGGGCTTTAGCAAGCACCCCGCTCGACTCTATTGTAATTAGCGAAACATTTGCAAGTCATTTACAATGGAACGGTGGGAAGGCGCGTGAAAGTGTTATGAATATTCCACGTATGTCCCGGTCCCGCGTCGCGGGTAGTGCGATATGTACTTCCGGAATAAACACTCGTAGGGGTCGACGAGAGCTTCAAATTACTATCTTCTCAAGTTTCACGAAGTAGACGCAAATACTACGAAGTTTCGCGGGAGACTGTCAGATATACTACTTCAGTATATACGCATGCACATTCGGTGTACCAGCGGTAACCTATAGGACAGAATGTTTGACGTATCACTATTGATACAAAGATCGTGCATATGTACGCGTATATATGTATATGCAAAGATCGATATAGAGAGAGGGGGTGAGAGGGCAGAGGGGAGGGGGGAAACGAGAGACAGAAACTTGAGAGGTACGTAGTAGTAATTCATAATTGAAAAGCTTCGCGGAGAAACGTTGCGAATTTATCGGGATGTATTATCAGAAAAACGCTGCTACATAGCTGAAAACGTAATATTAGAATACATTCGAGTAACGATGGAATCTAAATGAGACGTGACAGCAATATTAAAAATGTGCATTATACGCAAAAAAATATATATATATACGGGATAGCAAATTTTATTTTTAATTTTTAATCAAGCGACTTGCTAAACATTGAATTTTTAACGGACGAAAATTGGGAAAAAGCGATTGTATCAAGCGCGAGGAATTATTTTGTTGGATATTAAGTACGAGTTTTGACGGATGAAAATTATTGTTAGGGGGGGAAAGCCACGTGCATTCCCTTGTCCCTACGGTCCGCGAAACTGCAATTTCTCTGCTACATGTACGTAAATTTCTCGCAAGCCGAAGGAAGCAACGGCATAAATCATGGCGCAAGCGTGGTTTTGCAACAGAAACAAAAGGAGAAGATAGAAAAAAAGGAGGAGTCGGCGTGGTAGAGAGAAAGTCGGTTGGAAATTACAATATTCATTTCGATAAAAGGGAACGGTATACGATCGTATACGCTACTCTCGGTGTCCGAGGGTAATTTATTATCTCGATGCCCGGAGAATTATCCCGCTTTTGGGCCGCGGACTCTTTCACTGCGGACAGCACGTCCGGCTGCAATAAATACTTCTATCGTAACAGGCGGTGCAAAATACGCCAATGATGATCGCCCAATTAAGACCTGATATTACCGATAATTAGCAAAATTGTTATTTCGCGATAATTTGATTTAGGAAGTTTACGAAAATATCAGAGGGAAATGCTGACAATAATAAAGTCGAGTATGGAGTAATCAAAGCTGTTACGTAAATCAGACAACGTAATTCTCAATAAAATTATTGTAATATCATTAAAGAGATAAATATTCGCGTAACATTCGCTCGTTACGCGTAAAATTTCAAACTGGTAGCTGTCAATTTTACTATTGGAAATCCATTATACTGCTCTACTTCTTGTCCCCAGAAGATATCTTTTTCTTTTTTCTCTGTCTCTCTTCTAAATCTATCCCTCAGTCATACAAAAAGGTTTTCTTTTAGATTTATATTTTATACATACATTAATTTTTAACTTTTTACGCATACATTAACTTTAACCCTTTGTGGACCGGTGACCCCCGTTTGGGATCATCTTCTTTCATTTTATAAACTGTTTGTTCAATTTTTATGAAACTTCGCCTATGGGATTGATAATGCTTTATTCGAATCTGAGATCAAAAATAAAAAATTCAAAGTGATAAATAAAATATGGGAATAGAATTTTAAAAAATAATTGATCATAAAATTTGGTTTTAGAGAGTTTTTTTAATTACGAAGTATATCAAGTATCCAGTTTCGTTATTTGAAGCTCATCGAAAGCTAATACGTAAATAGTTAGTACTATGATTTCTACTGACTTTCAAACTCTGATTAATAATTATGATCAATGATTATAAATCTTGTGACTAGATTCTCCTTTATAGAGGTTACTTTCCTTTTGAAATTCGATATTTTTAGACTACATTTTAACTCAGACAAATCTTCTAAAATCAAGTCTCATGGTAATCAGATTCTTTTTTTAATTTGAATTTTAAAATTCTGAGACCAGAATTGAATTAAGTAACTCCGAAAACTTTTAGAAAGTAAGATCTTCCATAAGTTACTTTATTTTAAAGCTCCAGTCCTCAAAGTATTAAATAAGAAACGCGAATACAATAAGACGAGATGATACATGTGTGATAAACGTGCATGCAAGTGAAAACATATCGATGAGCAAAGTTTAGTAAGGGAGATTTAACCGATCCTAAAAGGGTTATTCTATTATTTTGAATTTTTGTTGTAAAACTGTTTTGTGGAACGAGTTGATATCGGATCGCATTGACGAATGGGCACGGAGGGGGAGTGCCTGCCCTCGGGCGGATCTGGTATCAAATATTATCCATTATTAAACACTACAGAGCTCGCGCGCGTATAGCAGCGTGCGCCCGTCAATTTTTCAATATTTTTCTGGCTTCGAGCGTTTCGAACGGGCGTCACTCACCCCTGTACTGCGTCAGTGTATCGGTATAAATTCGCACGTTACCTTTGATACACAACGCAACGTGATATCATTTATCCACCCGTGCGGATTTCCCATTGTTATGATGCGTGGAATTCTAAGGCTATCGTTTTTAGGTAATAATTATGAACAGAATGTCGCACACCTAGGATATCATTTCAACATTATCATGTCTCTCTCTCTCGCTCTCTGTGGCTCTGTAGAATTTAATTAAAATAAAATGTACCTAAAATAAGGTATTTATTTACACATTTATTTACACCGGAAACCTGATTTCTTAAAAACCTCTGGATTTTCAAATAAGCCTAAAACGCCCTACTTTGTGCATTCTCGAGCTACGATTCTCCTTACGAAAAATCATCGAAATGGCAAGAAGCGCATTTCGTATCCCGATCTCTCCTTGGGTTTTAGCGCAGGCGTTTTAGCGCACGGTGAAGCAATACGCCGATATTTCGACGTACCTATTTCAGCGAAAAGAGGTAAGAGAGAATTTTTCTACATCGAGGCTACGAGAGAAAGAGCCACCGCAAAATCGATCGTCAACGATCGAATCTCTCGATGGAGGAAACAGCGTACCTCTGTTTTTCCTACAAATTGAATTCGGCCCACGTTAAATATTATCGGTTATTAAAAGCGACGTCGTGTGCGCGCACGTATGTATACATGTGTGCGATCTGTCGATATTTTTCTGCTCCATGAACACTCTCTTTGCGATTTTCTCTCTTTTTTCCCTTTTTCTCTTTCTCTCTTCCTCTTCTACCCTCCCTTTCTCTCTGTCTTTCTCTCTCTTCGGTCTCTTCATCGTCTCCCACTTCCCCGTCCCGTCTTGCTTTGCCTGGGTTAATTCCGCGGGTTACTCGGTAGGGGAAGGTCGGTGGTGTCGGTTTCCAGATCATAGCCACGCAATATATAGATCTGGAGCGACATATCGATCGATGTGGATGAGAGCGGAATAATAATTTGCACTGTTATTGCGAACCCATCCGTCTCTCTCTCTCTCTCTCTCTCTCTCTCTCTCTCGGTCTCTTCAGCTCTTCTTGTTCATTATCTCCACCCACCTCCACTCTCTATCTTCCTCTCTTTCTTCCATCCATTCTTTTGAAGGTAGAGTAAATGCTTTTATTGATTCCCTCCACTCTTTACCCCTCTTTTTTTTTGCATCGGCCGGCCTCTATACGTACACACTTTAGGCACACGCTTTGTTTGGCGGATGAGTGGAACAGCTACGAATATGCGAATGACAAGTGGCAATCGATTGGAACTCATCGTCTCCATCGCGGCGGCGCCCAGCTCGTCGATGCTTCCAAAGACGCTTCGCGTGGATAGAAAAATACTCCCGACATGTACTTGTTTCCGCCGTAATGGCTTCATCATTGTAGACGTAATGGTATTCTCAAGACAATAGCAAGCGAGAGACAATCCCGCATAATCTTACGTGACGTATTTGATTTCGCTTAACGTCTCGACCATAAAAAACGTCTCGACTATAAACATCGACCTTTTTCATGTGACATGACACATAATAAATTTAAAAAATACATTTTAAGTTATTCCATTCATATATAATACATTTATCAGTTTCCATTTGTAATATTCATGTAAATTTTGTTTTCTTTTGCGTTCGTGTATCCGCGTGTAAAAGTGGTTTCGTTTCGTCGGCGAAAGATTGATAAATAATTAATAAATTTCGCAAATAACTCCGTACATAACTTCGACATTATTCTTGAGAGACTTGTCGACGGAACAAAGACGGAAGGAAAGAGCAATCTGCTGCGCGGCGAGCGAGATGAGCAATCCTGGCCGACGTCAAGGAAGCATGGGAAAAGTATGGTTTACTTCAAAAACTTTTTACCGATAGCATAGCCAGCGGGCACTTTAAATAATCCTTCTGCACGCGGATATTAAATTTCTTACCGTGGCTCGCGGTGAGCGTGGCCGGCTGCTGTGGTAGTCCGTTTAAACGGTACACTTTGTCCACAAGACCGGATTGCTGTGGTATTACATTATATACACATACACACACACACACACACACACACAATATATATATATATATATATAGTATGCATGTATCCTGTGGTTCTGTGGTCATTTAAACTCTAATTGCGAGTAAGAACCCTTTAAGGCTAATTGAGATGACTTTTTTAGGCGTTATTTTATGCTCTAAAAGAGCAATGATTCTCGATATCGCGTGTCGATTGCGTTTGAGATTAGTTTCGTCATGGCTTCCGAAAGAAAAAAAGGAATAATAAATGTAACAAGTTGTAAAATGTTATAGAAAGCGAGGGGAAAATTTTCATTAAAAAATCGTTCGTGAGAGTGTAAAGATGAGAATTCGTCTAATTAAAGCCGAGTGACCGACGACCATACAAGTTTGAACTTTCGATTGGCCTCTTCTCGTACGAGTTTCGTCATTAGCGGATTTACGAAGTGTTTCTCGAGAGCCACGCCAATATTGAATATTAACGGAAGCTCTCATAAAAATTCTCAGAGTTGGCAAAGTGGTTTTGTATTGTCGCTCGTTCTTTGGGTATGCATGGGATGTTAGGAACGCTCGCTGTCTACAAATAACGGCGGAACTTTGAATTTTAATGCGCCGTGGCGATGTCGCAACATCAGACATCACTCTAAAGGGCACAATATTTTTACAAGATTAATTGCGATGGCCGATAAAGTCGCTATTTCCTCTTATCGTAAAATTAAATGTCACTGGAAATGGAAGCCGTTTTTTATATTCCGTTTCTTGTAGCCAGTACTCAAATAATTAATAGATACCATCAACTTGAATTAAATTTATTTTTTAATGCCTATTACATATACATTTACATATATATGGACATATTTAATAAAATATTCACTCTATTGCAGAAAAAATTATACAACACTGTTAAAGTATTTAATTAATTCTTATTCTTTAATCAGCTTTCTAGGATTAAGGATAAATAATTAGAAGTAATATAAAAGGCTCTGTAGTAATAAGCAAAGGTAGTATAAAAGAAGGGCAACGAGCCAATGACGCAAATAAAAAATTATAATTCAGCTAAGAAAACTTAATACAAAAACAATTAAAATACAATAAAATGAAAACGTTTCAACTCCAATTGAGTCATTTTCAATGCCATCATACAATAATATAAATGTCGTTCTAAATTGAAAATTAATACATAATCTTACAATATTCTTAAAATTAACAAATAATTCTTTCCTCTTTCGGTGTAATACGCTG